>JAODAL010025626.1:0-58282 GCA_025379985.1 Phyllomedusa bahiana | reverse complement strand
TTTCCTGTGGTTTACTGCCTTGCCGTGTATTGACCTCTGCCTCGTTTATCGACTCTGAACCTTTGCCATCTTTCCCCCCGACTTAGCCTGTCTAGATTTTGTACCACAATGCATCTCGGCTGCCACCGCAAGCAAGTCATGTCAGGGGTAGCGACCTGGTAGACTCCCGCCGCAGCAAGTCCATCCCGCTTTGCAGAGGGGTCTGGTGAAAACCGGGACTTACTTAGATTCCGCTCCCTTACACCATCGCTTGCGGTGGTCCAGAGGATCCACTATCCCGGCCGTCACATTTATATTTCGGTGCATCTTTGGAAATGAAATTACATATGAATACAACTTGCAAGCTTTGATCATTTATTAGTTGACTGCTGCAATTCTTTAATTAAACTACCTCCGAAATTAATTTTCATACAGGAGGTTTTAAGCATTGCAAGAGTCAATACATAGCATTAAAAAAAAGTTTTGTTAAATTGTATTCCATACAAACCTTAGAGCAATGATTATATTCAGTTTTGAGACGAACTATACTTAAATGCAAATCAATTAAAAAGAACAGAAAGAGACAAAAAAACAATCTAATTTCTATCGCTTCAGAATTTCTTCCCGCAGCTTCTTTTAGCAGAACTCAGCAGGGCTCTTTATGCAAACACCACAGTTTAATATGCTTTAGGCTGTTTGACGTGTTATGTTCTAGTATTTTTATTTTTATTATAAAGACAGAATTGTCAAAGCTTGTTGTACCTGCACACTTAAGTAAAAAAGGTGTAACTTTTCATCTTCATATAATAAAATATTTTTTATAACTGTTAGTGAATTACATTTAGAAAGGTATTAAACCTATTAAAAATGAATGAACAGTTGGATTCAAATTATTATACATATTGCAAGTATGTTTTTATTTTTTTGAAAAGCTATGTAATTGAAACCATGAGGTATGTCAAATAAAACGTATCTACAGGATCTTACAAAAGTGAGTACATCCTTCACAAGTTTGTAAATATTGCATTATGTCTTTTCATAGGCAACACTGAAGATATGTAAAGTAGTCAGTGTACAGCTTGTATAGTA
This sequence comes from Phyllomedusa bahiana, assembly GCA_025379985.1. Classification (NCBI taxonomy): domain Eukaryota; kingdom Metazoa; phylum Chordata; class Amphibia; order Anura; family Hylidae; genus Phyllomedusa; species Phyllomedusa bahiana. The sequence continues at coordinate 57,214 of JAODAL010025626.1, read as the reverse complement.
TTACAAGTTCTCAGGTTTGAATGGTGAGCAGGTGTGTTAAATTTGGTGTTATTGCTCTCACAATCTCTCATACTGGTTACTGGAAGTTCAACATGGCACCTCATGGCGAAGAACTCTGAGATTCTGAAAAAAAATAATTATTGCTTTACATAAAAATGGCCTAGGCTACAAGAAGATTGACAACACCCTGAAATTGTGTTGCAAAGCAGTGGCCAAGACCATACAGCAATTTAACAAAAATAGGTTACAAAAAAACAGATGTCAAAATAGATGTCAGTGCTCAGACCATATGCCGCTTACTACATCAAATTGGTCTGCATGGCTGTCATATCAGAAGGAAACCTCTTTTAAAGATGATGCACAAGAAAGCCCACAAACAGTTTGTTGAAGGTAAGCAAACTAAAGACATGGATTACTGGAACTTTTCCTGCGGTCTGATGAGACCAAGATAAACTTATTTAAAAAAATTTTGTTCAGCTGGTGTCAAGTGTTTGTGGCAGCAACCAGATGAGGAGTACAAAGATAAGTGTGTCTTGCCTACAGTCAAGCATGGTGGTGGGATTGTCATGGTTTTTGGGCTGAAGTTCTTTGAGGGAACCATGAATGTCAACATGTACTGTGACATATTGAAGCAGTGTATGGTTGCCTGCCTCCAGAAATTGGGCCGCAGGGCAATTCCAACATGATGACCCCAAATATACCTCCAAAATGACCACTGCCTTGTAAAAGAAAATGAGAGTAAAGGATTGGCCAAGCATGTCTCCAGACCTAAACCCTATTGAGCATCTGCAGGTCATCCTCAGATGAAAAGGGGAGGAGGACAAGGTCTCTAACATCCACCAGCTCCGAGATGTCTTCATGGAGGAGTGGAAGAGGATTCCAGTGACTGCAACTTGTGAAGCTCTAGTGAACTCCACGCCCACGAGAGTTAAGGCAGTGCTGGAAAATAATTGTTGCCATATAAAATATTGACACTTTGGAAATAATTTTAACTTAAGGGTGTACTCACTTTTGTTGCCAGCGGTTCAGATATTGATGGCTGTGTGTTGAATTATTTTGAGGGCACACCAAATTTACACTGTTATACAAACTATACATTGACTATTTTACATTGTTTTGAAGTGTCATATCTTCAGTGTTGTTTCAAAATAGTATGGATCCAACTTGTATTATCACAATTATTTATTTATTATTCCAAAAATGTGTATAAAAATTCCACAGCATATATAGAAGAATAACAATAAAACGTAATGGAAATGGCACAGGTATACTTAAGTTTCGAAGGTGTAACCTTTTTTGTCAAGCATGCATGTAAGATCGTATGGGAGGTATTTATACCTAACCAAATAAATTAAAAACAAATGTGTTACAAATTCACAAAATACATACAATCTTAAAACACAATCACTATACAGAAACAATATTAGAGAAATGCTTTAAAACTTATGCATTCATTTAAACCAAGTGGGGAGAGTGCTTGCAGGTATAGGTACCTTCGATGATAGAGCTAACGAAATGAGTGGTATACTTAGAAGACATTGGCACATTCTGAAAGCAGTTCCGGTACTCTCTGAGGTGATTCCAAAATATCCTAGTGTCACATATAGAAGATGAAAAAATCTTTGGTATGAATTTGTGCATAGTCACTAGCACCAGAGTTCACATACGTTGTTTTTTTTGTTTTTTTCCCCTCTCTTCCCTTATCCCCCTCCTGCCCCCTCCTTGTCCCTCATGTTCCCAGTATTTTGCAATGATGATAAGTATTAATCACATGAGGCCACAGTTTCTATTTAACAAATTGGGATATATTTTAATTTCATAAAGAGTTTGTTAGCAACTAAATCATATATTATATACAGGTACGTTGCTATGACGAGACGCAGTTCGGGAGTAAATTACCATCTATTTATGTATATATTGTTTCTACCGACTGCGTAGATTCTGTGCTAACTACAAATACAATATATGCAATACAATGTATGCAAATACAATAGAGGATGAATGTACTAGCATTTCTGCATACTTCCATTGTAACATAATGAATTAGGTAACTAGCTGAGAACTGTAAGAATTATTATTTAGTGGGGAAGGTGGGAGGTGAAATTGCGGGAGGGGGGGCAAGCTAATCATAAGGCCTGAAGCTTTATTAAAATGAATATGTATATTAGATACAGAGGAGAAGAGGTTTATGGGAAGAGACAAAGATAACACTGTACAGCATAATGGAGCACGTATTCCAATGAATATGCATATTAGACATAGAGGAGAAAAGGTTTATGGGAAGTAACGAAGTTAGTAGTGTGCTGTAAAATGTAATACCTATTTTGCTTAGTACGTTCTAGGTGAGCCGCACAGACGCAATATTTTGAGAGAAATTGGACGGAAGTCCATCACAGTTAGGGCAGAAATGTCCATTGGTAGAGTACGCGGGCGGCATGGTAAGATAGGGCGCAAGCCCGCTATGGAGATGGTGAATTTGCCTGAGGAATGTTGTTTATAAGAACGCAGCAGCAGCAGCACAACGTATCAGTATGCATGCAGGAGAGTAAAAGGGGGAATGGGTATTGTTGAATCTCTGGTGGCCAATTGGTGAGCACCTGAATAGGGTGTGTACCTAAGATGATATAAAAGGAAATGAGCTAGACCACATGGGACCGGACCTCTATCCCCTGATGAAGCCATTTAGTTGGTGAAACATGTTGGGGAGGTCAGGCATGACATTTTAATTTGTGATTTCTCACCTATTCCTACAATGTCACCCCGCTGCAGAGGGTCTCACATGGAAACCTGATATGTTTTATGTCCATTAGATTAGGGATGACTGCCCAAGTAGGATGTTTTGGATCCCTTATTGGAGTTAGTAAATCACTGTATATATAAGGTTTCCCTGCTAATAGGTGGTGTTCCACCAGACTTGATAATAGAAAAGGAGTTATTCCTTCACAATTAGAAAGGGATAAATTGAGAGGTTAGAAATCAGGTTTTTAAATAGTGTGTATCGAGGTTAAGTGTTATACATAATAAAAGTTAAGTTTTAGTGCTTTATAGATTGAGAACTGATAGAGTTTAAGTTTGCCTATGGCAAAACAGTAAATATAGTCACCTCTAGAGTGTGCCCAGGGGAATGATACCACGAGTCATCTGAAGTGCAGACCCTCTTTTCACTAAATTGGCTCCAGAGTAGCATTAAAGACATGGTTAAGTAATAGCCACAGTAACAAGTGTGTAAAGTACCACCACTCCCCTCCTCTCTGCTTTCCAGAATATGTTGTATTAACGCTATGAATTATAATGTTCTAACTTGTGCCCACGTGTCAAAGTGGAGAAAACACAGCAAAAATACTGCCTGACCTCATAAAAGCGGCACCAAGAAGATATGTGTGGTGTTAAAATAATGAGAGGGTGGTTGCAATGCCGGGTGACCTCCCACTGAACCACCCTGCCCAACTTCACTTGTTGTAAGGAGTTTGAAGGAGTAACAGCAAGAGTTTCGTTGTGAGCGGTGATGGCAGAAAATGTGGTCTAAGAACAACCTGATTCACCCAGCTCTGACCCGTACTGGAGCTTTGGGGATTAACCCCATATCTTGGAGGAAATGGCCCTTCAATTGACAGCTGTGCAAGTGTAGGCTGCCTTGGTGGTGGATGAAAAAAGTGAGCCAATCCAAGAAGTACCTGAGGGGAATATTGGCTTTGCGGAAGCTGAATCACAGATAGTGACTGTTCCTGATATGGCTAAGCGACCCAAGGAACCAGCAGCAGCCAGAGAAGACAAAGGCCTCTGTGCCAGCAGAGGTCCAGGAGAGCAAGAATGTGCGAGATGTGGTGCTCCTATTAGAGGCTCCTGTCCCCCAGTTCCAGCTGAACCCTGTGAGAGTCCTTCCACCTCCTTCACCCCCGAGAAACTGTCGCTCTAGGTAAGTGGAGGGTGGAGGAGTTTCGGAAGGCAGAGAGGGTTGCTGCAGACTATGTCACTGGCCTTAACATGTCAACTATATGAGTGAGAAAATTACGCACCAATGGCACAGTGCAAGGCTTTGACATTCAATCAGGCTACGGGTTCATCCAAGAAGATATAACAGTTCACAAGATGAGGAGGAGGTGATCCAGAAGACAGTAAAGACTACCCATTCAGAGTCGTCCATCTGCTGCAACGGAGCGGTTGGTGGAGAGTTACAGCCCGAGGTCTTGGAGCAGGTACCACCAGCCCTTAGTGTCAGTCACAATATATAACCTTATCACCTATGTGATTTGTTGCCTGGGACACCTCCACTAGTGTGGCCATTCTAACTGCTTCTGTTTCCCTTCCAGTGGTCCCCTCTGTTGCCCATGGCAACCTGTTGTGCTATGTGCGCAGACCTCTGCTGCTTCCCAAGTGATCCGACACCAGTACAGTGCCCAGGGGTATGTCCATTCAGCAGGCGATTTGCCTGGACCTGTTCCTGCTGCCAGCCCCATGCCCACCTCAGATATCAGCATCTTTGGAGAAAACACCTGAGCCACATCAGACATTGTGTAAGCCCATTACACTGGCCCCTGACGTTAAGGCTCCTCAGCCACCAGCACAGTGATATGTCCCTGAAACAAAGGCTCATGGCCCAGTGCTTAGTGTTTTGTGTTTGTGTTATGTAAAATGTAATTTTAAGTACCTGCATGTTGTCGACTGAGCAATGTCTTATCTGTGTTATATGTTTGTATTGTCTGACTGCTCTCAGCTGAGAATTACTCTCTCCATCATCAGTTTATCAGACGGGAGTTACACGGGCCTACTTAAACGCAAGAGCTTGATAAAAAAAATTATTAAAATTATGTATTAAAAATGTGTGTATATTTTATACAATTTTTTTTCACGGATGGGAATTACTCCCAGAGGTTTAAAAAGTGTTTTATCAAATGCTGCTTGGATAATCTCTTGGGGATGTTAGAGTGTGTTATAAACATAAATGAAAAAATAAATGGGGAATTGTCATCCCTCTTACCGCCTCAGATGCTTTTCAGGAATAATATCACAGCTCATAACATCGGTGCAGGGATAGTCTCCTGGATCCAGGAGATAATGGAAAGCTCCAATCTTAAATGAGTCAAACTCCTTTATCCAGCAACAAATAAAATCACATGCTTTATTTAGATATGGTTAAAACACTGCTTCACCTGGGCAAGCATTGCCCTTAAACTGTATGACATGGGTCAAAAGTTTTGGATATCCTTCCACAAACTTCTCACAATAGTTGGTAGGAATTTTGGCCCATTCCTCCTGACAGAACTGGTGTAACTGAGTCATTTTTGTAGGTCGCCTTACTCGCACATGCCTTTTCAGCTATGCCCATAAATTTTCAATAGGATTGAGATCAGCTTTGCGATGGCCACTCCATAACATTAACTTGATTATCCGTAAGCCATTTTGTAACCAGGTTGGCAGTATATTTCAGGTCAATGTCCATTTGGAAGACCCATTTCCGCCAAAGCTTTAACTTCCTGGCTGATGGCTTGAGATGTTGCTTCAATATTACCACATAATTTTCTTTCCGCATGATGCCATCTATTTTGTGAAGAGCACTAGTCCCTCCTGTAGCAAAACAACCCCACAACTTAATGCTACCACCCCGTTTTTCATAATTGGAATAGTGTTCTTAGGCTTCCAAGCTTCTCTCTTTTTCCTCCAAACGAAACTTTGGTCATGGTGACCAAACAGTTTAATTTTAATTTCATCAGACCACAGGACATACCTTCAAAAATGTAGGTCTTTGTTCCTGTGTGTATTTGCAATCATTAATCTAGCTTTTATATGTATTTTTTGGAGTAGTGGCATCTCAGCCCGTGTTGATACAGTACTCGTTTCAATGTGGATAATGACACAACCTTACCAGCTTACGCCAGCATCTTCACAAGGTCTTTTGCTTTTGTTCTTGAGTCAGACCAAAGCACTAGAGATGGGCGAATTTCTCAAAAATTCGGTTCGCCGATTTCACAGAAGAATCACGTTAAAAAACAGCTATTTCCTAGCTGCAGAGAGCCTGTAGGGTGCTACAGAACATTGTGTCATGCTTAAATATGCAGAGGGAGCTTGGTTTGGTCTTCATACAATGCTGTGTTTAAGTATGACACTCACATGACTGCTGCCACTCTTAGAAGCGCTTCACTCTAAAATTCCCTGTGCACTTACAGGGGCAAAACTGACCAAAAAACTGAAGCGGGAATGCAGCCTGATAAAGTCATGGCAGCGCCACCTGGAAAAAAAACAAGCTGAGGGCTAAAATCCTACGATAGCGTCAAAGAACACAGTAGTAGGTTACCGGAGCCACGACAGATCGCAGCACAGTAAAGGGATGATGGCAATAGCCACGCCAAGGAGCAGAATCTAAGTAGGTCCCAGTTTTCACCAGAGCCCGCCGCAAAGTGGGATGGACTTGCTGCGGCGGAAGTCTACCAGGTCGTTACCCCTGACGTAACTTGCTTGCGGTGGTAGCCGAGGTGTAGCAAGGTACAAAATCGTAAGGCAAACTCGGAGTCGGGGACAAGCGTAAGGTCGGGACAGCCTGCAAGGATCGTGGTCAAGGGACGGAGGCATGAGGTACGGTACACGGATATGATAGACGAGGCTCAAGGAGGAGGCAGAGGCGGTTTTTCCTGTCTGTAATTTGGACATACGATTCACATTCTTCATACTAAAAAAGCTCATCCAAAGCCAGTTTTGCAGCATTTGCTTGTACTTCAGTATTCCAGTTTTGTACTAAATTCCATCACTACTGTAATGGCACCGAATGCAAAATGAGCACCTAAACATTCCCTGTAGTTAGGGTCTCCTTTAATTCCATACGCTGCATTTGAACAAATTGGTGTCACGCAGAAACTGTATTCAAACTACCACGTTTATACTTCATAATAAACTGCGTTGGAACTTTTTTAGGTATTAATGAAGAAGCTGATGGAGGTAGAATTTCCTTGGCCAAAAATGTTTCGGAATGTTAGCAAACTGACTATGTAGGATTTCTCTATAGTACTTGAGTTTGTCCTCCCTCTCAGCAGCTGGAAAAAAAGGCTCCCATTTTGGACCGGTAGCAAGGGTCCAAGAGGGTGGAGAGCCAGAAGTCATCCCTCTGCCGGATGGTGACTATTTGGCTGTCACTAACCAGGCAAATCAGCATGCTGCGGGCCATGTGCGCAAGTGATTCTGAGGGACTCCCTGTCTCCATCTCCACTGTATAGTGCCACGGTGCTTGGGGGACAGTGGCACAATGACAGAGTGTGGAGGTCACGGCAGCAGCCACAGCAGCAGCATGAGGTCAGACAGTGGCACAATGACACAGTGTGGAGGTGACGGCAGCAACAGCAGCGGCAGCATGAGGTCAGAGAGTGGCACAATGACACAGCGTGGAGGTGACGGCCTCAACAGCAGCAGCAAGCAGCAGCATGAGGTCAGAGAGTGGCACAATGACACAGTGTGGAGGTGACGACATCAACAGCAGCAGCAGAAGCAGCATGAGGTCATAGAGTGGCACAATGACAGAGTGTGGAAGTGGGAGGCAATGCCAGTCCCTGGTAAAGATGGTGGTAGGCAAATGGAGAAACTGGCAGCAGATGTGTGGCATCAGGCGGGTGGTGGCATCAGAATAGTGGCTGAGGCAGGTAGTTCGAACCCCAGACTCATTTCTGAAAGTTTGGGTGAGGCGTCATGGCTAGTGATGAGCGATTAAGTTGACTATCGTCATCGGGTCGATAGTCGATATCGGCAATTATCAAGACGATTTCCGATAGTCGATAATAGATTATCGCCGATGACCATTAAAGTCTATGGGAGAGCAACAACACCTTCATTCTTACACCCAAACAGGGCTGGAGAAGCTGGAATTAACATCCACAACAGTCAACTGGATACGTGCTACATCTTAGGCAACACAATTAGGTTATAAAAGTCACAGAAAAAAAGTCACAGACCATTCACTATCCCTGTCTTGCACCACAGCATGACCCTTAAACCTGCATGACCCACAAATTAAAAAGTGCCAGAAGGCAGTATGATTTGAACCATCATTTTACTTGAACTGGACATTGAATATCCCTGTCCTGGAACGCAGCATGAGCCCCAAACCTGCATGACCCCCAGATTTAAAAAGTGCCGGAAAAAGGAGTCTTTCAACCACCATTTTAGTTTCACTGGACATTGACCATACCTGTTCTGTACCACAGTATGACCATTAAACCTGTCTGACCCACAGATTAAAAAGTGCCGGAAAAAGGAGTCTTTCAACCACCATTTTAGTTTCACTGGACATTGACTATACCTGTCCTGGACCGCAGTATGACCATTAAACCTGTATGACCCCCAGATTAAAAAGTGCTGGAAAAAGGAGTCTTTGAACCACCATTTTAGTTTCACTGGACATTGACTATACCTGTCCTGTGCCACAGCATGACCCTTAAACCTGTTTGATCCACAGATCACAAAGTGGCACTATGCTATTTTGTACAGTGACTGTCATTTAGTATATTTTTTGGTAACTGACATTTGTTTACAGAATTTATTTAGGGAAGTTTTATTTATAGTTTTACATTATTATCATTTTGCTTTTTTTTCAAGTGTGATAACATACAACATACACCCCTCCCTGCAGTTTTTTAAAGGTATTTTTTACACGTGTAGATTTGTTAATTCGTCCGCACACCCTATAAGTAATAAAAATGTCCTAATCATCCCCAAAACACTTCTTAGTTGAGAAGACATTTGACATCATGTCTTCTGAGAGTGATTAATACAATCAATTCAATGGTTTCATTTTTACTCCAAATCCTTCTTCAGTGATAAGTGACAGACTCCCCTGGAGATCAAATGATGCGACCCCATAGTGACTCCAGTCCCAGAAAATTTTAAGCCTCAAATTGTGCAATTTGTGTCTAGCCCTGGACCCCTTTTGGACACTACTTAACCTCACAGAAATCACTTTTTTCAAAATCAGATTTTTTAGAGAAATTTGAAGCTCTCATGATTGCCCCTAACGGGGAGAGCCAGTGCTCCCGTCAGCCATCTGTTAACACGGAGGTCCAGCTGCCAGACTTACAGTGGGTGTGGTGAGAGCCCAGGCTAGTGTCTGTCATCTATTAACAAGCAGGTTCAGCAGCCAGGGCCGGAGTTACAGTGGGTGTGGTGAGAGCCCAGGCTGGCGTCTGTCATCTATTAACACACAGGTTCAGCTGCCAGGGCCGGAGTTACAGTGGGTGCGGTGAGAACCAGGGCTGGCGTCCGTCATCTATTAACACGCAGGTTCAGCAGCCGGGGCCGGAGTTATAGTGGTTGCGGTGAGAGCCCAGGCTGGCATCCGTCATCTATTAACACGCAGGTTAAAATGCCCTTATGACGCAGCAACGAAAACAGTCGTGCTGAAGCAGAGTGCGGAAGCGGAAGTGTGAGGAAAGATCTCCAGCCTTCCTCAGTACACAGTGAAGACCTGGTTATCGCTTGCCCCTCCGTATGAGTGCGGACCAATTAAGCTTCACTTGGAAATACTGGTGGTTAACGCTCCTGTTCCACCCAGGTGCCCTTTTTCTTGGCATTCTTTTTCTCATTTTACTCAACGTGCTGGAGGAAATTGTCTCTGTACTTTGTTCTCTGTCCGTGCTCCATACTCCATGTCCTCTGAATAACCTACATCTGGTCAAGTTTTCCTGTACCTCCCTTGTACAATATATTTAGTCAAAAAGAGGAAAAATCGAGAGTATAGGGTAAGAAATATATAACATTTTATTATCATCACTTTAAAAATATTGGATACACATATACAACAAGGTCAAAAAAATGATGGTGAGGAAAAGACAAGAATTACAAACAAGAAACTACAGAAGACAAGTGGTCAAGATTAAATCATATTAAAGTGTATGGGAAGCAGAGATAAGTGTATCCTAAGAACACCGAAGTGGTATTACTATTTAGGCTCTCAAACTGCCCCCAAATATCAATCAAACCAGTACGGTACGTCATGAATCTATGCCATATAGTCAAATATACCAAATGTGCATTCTAACGTATGTAGACATGACCTTACCGGTAAGGTGATCGATAATGACCACACTTGTCACCCCGACGTACGTTTCGCAGGATTGCGCTTTTTCAAGGGGTACAGGAGTGGAAAACAACCCGGCCAAACTTATATAGTGCCGCGTCTCTTAATGAGATATCACGGCGCATGTGCCGCGTTCGGAGTTCGAGGAGCCTCTGCCCAACTTCCGGCAATCCAGCGCTCCGGCGCATGCGCGGAAGACTGAAACATCCTGACATGCGCAATGGCACTTAATGGACGCCGAACCAGGGAAGGGCACCCTCCACCCACCCGGCGCATGCGCACCATCTCACAATACTACTAGAGACTGCATAGATCTGCGATATAGGTTGGAAATGTCTCCCAGACTCTGAAGTTAATACTAAAGATAGTATAGGAATGTAAAAATACAATACTCCAAAATAGCAGCAATAGAAGATATATAATGAGTATTAGCACAAATACAAGTAATATAAGTAATATAGCAATAATACAATATATGCTGATATTATGGTCCGGATGACTTCGAATGATATTAATCTTGCGGCCATATAAAGAAAGACTTCCTAATCAGGAACATCCAATCCAGTGCAGCAGCAATAGATGAATAGCAATGCTAATAAGATAGAAAAGAAAATATACATAAGAAAAGTAAAATTAAAATCAAATGCTAAAATATAACACAGAGCAGATTGAGAAAGAACAGGGAGTAGATATATTATATGGGAAGAAAGGGAAAGTATTTATTAATGTCATTTGTATGAATAGTGGCACTAGGGCATAGATCAAATCTCCATATCAAAAGCCCCAGAGCTGTCCATTTGCTAGTAATATTACAAAAAAGGAGCAAAATTGAGTTTCTCATTTAGTCCAAATGGTGTCATTGTATTTAAGGTAACGATCCATTTACTTTCTTTTTGTTCTAGGATCCTCATCACATCACCACCCCTTATTCCCAGATGTACCAGATCAATTCCACAAAATTTCAGTTTACTAGGGTCACAGCCATGATACTTTAGGAAATGCCTAGGGAGTGTTTTTAGTTGAGATGCATCTTCCACTTGTTTAGCCATTAGGATATCCCGAATATGTTCCCGTACCCTAATTTTTAGCTCCCGACTAGTTATCCCAATATATATTTTGGAACAAGGGCATTGTGCCCAATAAATAACGTTCTTGGTATTACATGTGATGTAATGTAATATTTTGAAATCACGAGTTCCATCTGATGTTTTGAATGTATTGGTTCGGATCATATTACAGCATGCGACACAATGCCCACATGGAAAAAAACCTTGTTTTAGGTCCGCCCTGTATCAAAAGGGCTAATTATCGGGCAAGAACAACATCTAGAAATCAACTTCTCCAACAAACAAAGAGAAAATCAGATACAAACATTCGGTTTATTACCACATATAACCAACAGTGGTCCAACCTACGGGGGATTTTATCTAAACACTGGGGGGTGTTGAAAACTGATCCGATCCTGGCAAAGGAGATACCTGACTATCCATTAATGACATCCAGGAGGTCACCAAATTTAAAAGACCAATTAGTTAAAAGTCATCATATTGCAGTACACCGTAATCCATTTAGTACTCGCGGACCTAAATAAGGTTTTTTTTCCATGTGGGCATTGTGTCGCATGCTGTAATATGATTCGAACCAATACATTCAAAACATCAGATGGAACTCGTGATTTCAAAATATTACATTACATCACATGTAATACCAAGAACGTTATTTATTGGGCACAATGCCCTTGTTCCAAAATATATATTGGGATAACTAGTCGGGAGCTAAAAATTAGGGTACGGGAACATATTCGGGATATCCTAATGGCTAAACAAGTGGAAGATGCATCTCAACTAAAAACACTCCCTAGGCATTTCCTAAAGTATCATGGCTGTGACCCTAGTAAACGGAAATTTTGTGGAATTGATCTGGTACATCTGGGAATAAGGGGTGGTGATGTGATGAGGATCCTAGAACAAAAAGAAAGTAAATGGATCGTTACCTTAAATACAATGACACCATTTGGACTAAATGAGAAACTCAATTTTGCTCCTTTTTTGTAATATTACTAGCAAATGGACAGCTCTGGGGCTTTTGATATGGAGATTTGATCTATGCCCTAGTGCCACTATTCATACAAATGACATTAATAAATACTTTCCCTTTCTTCCCATATAATATATCTACTCCCTGTTCTTTCTCAATCTGCTCTGTGTTATGTTTTAGCATTTGATTTTAATCTTACTTTTCTTATGTATATTTTCTTTTCTATCTTATTAGTATTGCTATTCATCTATTGCTGCTGCATTGGATTGGATGTTCCTGATTAGGAAGTTTTACTTTATATGGCCGCAAGATTAATATCATTCGAAGTCATCCGGACCATAATATCAGCATATATTGTATTATTGCTATATTACATATATATTACTTGTATTTGTGCTAATACTCATTATATATCTTCTATTGCTGCAATTTTGGAGTATTGTATTTTTACATTCCTATACTATCTTTAGTATTAACTTCAGAGTCTGGGCGACATTTCCAACATATATCGCAGACCTATGCAGTCTCTAGTAGTATCGTGAGATGGTGCGCATGCGCCGGGTGGGTTGAGGGTGCCCTTCCCTGCTTCGGCGTCCATTAAGTGCCTTTGCGCATGTCCGGAAGTTTCAGTCTTCCGCGCATGCGCCGGTGCGCTGGATTGCCGGAAGTGGGGCAGAGGCTCCTCGACCTCCGAACGCGGCGCATGCGCCGTGATATCTCATTAAGAGACGCGGCTCTATATAAGTTAGACGGTTTGTTTTCCACTCCTGTACCCCTTGAAAAAGCGCAATCCTGCGAAACGTACGTCGGGGTGACAAGTGTGGTCATTATCGATCACCTTACCGGTAAGGTCATGTCTACTTGCGTTAGAATGCACATTTGGTATATTTGACTATATGGCATAGATTCATGACGTACCGTACTGGTTTGATTGATATTTGGGGGCAGTTTGAGAGCCTAAATAGTAATACCACTTCGGTGTTCTTAGGATACACTTATCTCTGCTTCCATTAAACTTTAATATGATTTAATCTTGCCACTTGTCTTCTGTTGTTTCTTGTTTGTAATTCTTGTCTTTTCCTCACCATCATTTTTTTGGACCTTGTTGTATATGTGTATCCAATATTTTTAAAGTGATGATAATAAAATGTTATATTTTTCTTCCCCTTTCTCTCGTTTTTCTTTTTTTTGACAAAAATATACTGTGTTTTGGAGGGGTTTTCTATTTGGAGGAGGCTTTAGAATGTTAGCTTAAAAGAGGAGGGGTGGACAAAAATTTGTGTTTGTTTTCCCTTGTAATTTCAGAGGAATTTTTTTTACATTTATTTGAAAATTTGAAAGTTTTTTAGTAGCTTAATTCTGAAAAACACTTTTTAAAAATTAGGATGGAATCCCAATGTCTTTGTTTCTTTTTTTTTAAATTGATTAAAATGGGTTGTTCAATCAGGGTTGATAGCTATGTTAAAGATCTTGCAAAAACAAGTATTTTGCCCCAAAATGTGTTTATTAACGTGTCCCACCTATTCCTGTTTTGATAGACCTCCCCTTTAGCCACTCTTGAAATGTGAAGAACAAATGTCTTTAGAAAACAAAATTTTTTTTTTTAATAGGGGCCTGTATTTTGCTGCATGTCCAGCAAAAAAGCCCCCCAAATTTAAAACATACCCTTTAGCCATTTGGACAATTGTGAAGAAACAAATTTGTTAGAAACAAATTTTTTTTAAATGGACTGTAGTCTTTGCTGAAATTTAGAGCAAAAATGCCCCCCAAAAAAAAAAAAACATGCCCCCCTGAGCCACTTTTGACAAATTTTAAAAAAAATGTCTGTTAGAAAACAACTTTTTTTTTAATAGGACGTAGTTTGCTTGTCACAGCAAATGCCCCCAAAAATTTAAAACATGACCTTGGCCATTTTTTACAATTGTGAAGAACAAATATTGTTTGAAACAAAAATTTTTTAGAAAAGGACCGAGTATTGCTCATTTCAAAGCAGTGACCCAAAAAATTATGAAATGACTTTTCGCCAGTAAAAATTTTGGGGGGGAGAAATGCCACTTAAAAGCCACATTTGTTAAAGGACCCTGATTATTGCTGTATCTCACGAAAAATGACCCCAAAAAATTATAATATGATTTCAGCCCCTGTTAAAAATTTGTGGGGGGAGAAAAATGCCACTTAAAAACCACATTTCTGTTCAAAAAGGACCTAATTATAGCTGTTTCTCAAAAGCAACTGACCTCAAAACCCTTTTACAATGCGAAAACTTTAAAGATAAAATGAGTAAAGGAAAAAGGTGTTGTCATGAAAATTGTGTTTTTACAGTCTCCTACAGCAAAAACCCGCAAAATGAACTGTTTGGGGCCGAGAAAAAAATTGAGTAAGAAATGATCATTTTTTAAAAAAAAGTTTTCAAGAGGATCATTTCTGTTTGAAGAGGAATGTGAATAGCCCGGGAAAATAATCGTTGACCTCGGCAATTGGGGGACAAATTCATCAGAGATCCCTGGGCCCGATTCATCTTGTAAAAATCAAACAATCCACTTTTTTTTTGTGGGAAAAACCGGATGGTTTGTCTGTAATGACTCCTCCGCTGTGTGAAGGGGGGCCCAGTATGCGTGGTGCTGGGCAGGAAAAAAACCTCTTATGGCATGGGGGAGCAAGCTCGGGCCATTCGTCCATTTTGGATACCCAGAAGTCTATCGGGTCCCGAACACATACAAAAACATCGATGTTGAGACACAGATAGTCATGCACCATGATCTTAAGCTGGTCTCTGTGTGTTGGATGTGTGCCCTGCATTGCATGCGTTGGTGAGGTGGTAAACAAAGATTGCCAGAGGTCACCCATTAGGCTTCTGCCACCTTGCCTGCTGCTGCTGCCACTACGGCTACTTTGCACTCTACTGCTGTCACGTCGCTGATGTTGTTCCACTGTGACATTTGTGAAGCACTGTGAAGCAGACGCAACAGATGTCTCCAGTTGATCAATCAGCAAGGTCTCCATTTCCTACATTTTACTCTCTATTTGGGTGGGTGGAAGGAAAGTGCTGAGTTTTGTTTTGTACCGGGGATCCAGAAGGGTGGCCACCCAGTAACTGTTGTTCATTTTGATAGCCTTAATACGAAGATCATGTTGGAGGGAATGGAGCATCCAAGCACTTATGTGAGAGATGGAGCCTTGATTTCCCAAGCCACTGGGTTGAGGAGCACTAGCAAACTCATCTTCCTCATCTTCCTTCTCCGCCTCAAATTCGCGCCAACCTCTTTCCAAGGCAGGGACGTCGGTAACATCGGTGTCTAGGAATACCTCCTTCCTCCTCCTCCGCTTCCTCCGGCACAGCTTCAACACAGCCCTGACGTGCCTCAGATGATGCACCCTGAGAGCTGAGACGCCGCCTTGCACTAGCCCTGGACCCCGAACCACTGCCTAATGAAGACCGATAAAATTGAGAAACTGTCGGGCCTTGTGGATTCGACGGAGAGAAAGGCTCCGTGTCCGCATCTGTGTCCATCTCCTCCTCCGTCGCTGGCGGGACCTGATGTTTTAGAGTGTCCAACGATCGTTCCAGAACTAAGATCACCACAATGTTCATGCTGATAAGGGCATCGTCCGCACTGACCATTTTGGTGGCTTCTTCAAAACTGGCAAGGATGGTGCAGAGCTCTTTCACCTGCCTCCACTCTCGATGGCTCAACACCCCGAGGTCCGCACCGCTGCTTGTCAGGCCATGTGTCACTTCGTACTGTGTAATGGCATTGCGCTGCTCCCACAATCGCTGGAGCATGTGGAGGGTGGAATTCCAGCGTGTTGCCACGTCAACAATGAGACGGTTGACGGGGAGGCCGAGCTGCCGCTGAAACGCAGCCAGGCGGGACGAAGCAGGATCCGAACGTCGGAATGGCGAACTCAGACCTCGAGCCTTTTTCAGCAGGCAGTCCAGACCCGGGTAGCGCTTTAGAAATTTATGGACGACGAGGTTCATGACATGTGCCAGGCAAGGGATGTGCTCCAGCCTACCGATCTTAAGGGCGGCCAGCAGATTTCGCCCGTTATCGCACATCGTCTTGCCTGGCACAAGGTTCTTGTCACCCAGCCAGCGCTCGGTCTCGTTGAGGAGAGCTGTCCACAGCTCCTGACCTGTGTGTGGACGGTCTCCAAGACAGATTAATTTCAACACGGCCTGGTTTCTCTGGGCACGTGATGCCACCAGAGGACCTTGGGGGAAAGAGCCCTGCGCCATCCCTGCGGTTTTGAAGAGCGTGCGCCGAGCATGAGAGCCACCGTCACCCCCAGAGACATCCACCCAGCTCACCCAGTGAGCTGTCACAGAGATATAGCAGCCTTGGCCGTGCCGGTGTGTCGGTGGTGAGATGGACTTTCCCGGACACAGATGCAGAAAACGTCGGTGGTGAGATGGACTTTTCCGGACACAGATGCAGAAAACGCGCTTGTGTCGGTGGTGAGATGGACTTTTCCGGACACAGATGCAGAAAACGCGCTTGAAATTTTAGATGACACGTGGCTGGCCAGGGCAGGGACGGCTTTTCTGGCAAAGAAATGCCTACTCGGCATCTGGTATTGGGGGCAGGCAAGGGCCATGACGTGGCGGAACCCATCTGTGTCCACCAGACGGAAAGGCAACATTTCCAAGGCCAAAAGCCTGGCAATGCCGACATTCAGGCTTTTGGCTTTGGGATGGTTTGGGTTAAAGTGTTTCTTCTGCTCCCAAACCTGGAAGACAGAAGGCTGGCTGCTAGACTGGCCGCTGTACCGCATGCAGGTCGTCAAACTGGTGGGTGGAGAAGGGGTAGGTTGGGTCTCTGGTGGTGCTGGTGGTACTCGGGCGACGGTGGAGGCTTAAGCGGAGGCTGATCCCTGATCATGACTCTGAGAGACATGGGCAGCTGAGGAACGCTTGGTGGTGGCGGAGGAGGAGGAGTCGGAGACAGAGGGTGTGACAGCAGTTGGAAGCCCGGCGTCGGTCTGGCCTTTTTTGGCCAAGTGTTGCCTCCATTTCAACTCATGCATACGCTGCATGTGACTAGACATGTTGGTGGTGGTTAAACACCTAAGATTCTTGCCTCTACTTATGCGTTTATGGCAAAGGCGGCATATGACATCGCTGGGTGATCCAGAAGCTTGCTCAAAGAAGGCCAGGCTTGAGAGGTCTTGGACCTTTTTGAAGCGATAAGCGAGGAGGGGGAAATTTCCGCTGACCGTGGCTGACGAAATCCTATCAGCGGACTTCTGTGACCGCCCTCTCCCTTTTTGAGGCGGGACCCGTATTGACACTACCCCATCGTCTTCCTCCTCGTCCAGTGATGAAGCGCTCGCAAGCAAATTCTGCTGAAAAGACCACGATGGATCCGCAATGTCGTCATCATCATCATCAACACAGGTGACTTGGTCGTCCTGACTTTCTGCATCCAGGAGCTGCGGGCTACAAGCAAGAGGCCCTGCATGGCGTTGCCGACCGCCCGGGATTTTTGCGATTTACCGGCTTCCTTTTCCTCCTCTGATGGCATCAGTAACTGGGCGTCAGAGCAGACAAAATTATACTCTTTGGCCGCGTGTTGTTTTAACATGCCGTCTTACCCCAACCGGATTTTTTAATAAAAGAGGTGTTAAGAAAATGGATTATCCACAGTGGTGAGTACACGAGGTGACATTTGGGCTGCCTTCGCTTCATGGTGGACGGATGACGATGATGCTGATGGCGACATTTGTGGCCGTGACTGGGAGGACGAGGAGGTAAGACTGCTGGATGCAGGTTGCATTAACCACTGAAGAACAGATTGGCGACACTGTTCTTATGAGATTCACAGGGCCCTGGGCCCAGCGATGACAGGCCGACGGTCCTGCAACCGACGATCCGCTGGCATGCGTGTTGTCGCCAGCACTGGAAGGAGCACCTTCTCTCGTACCTCTTCCTCCATGTGTACCCCCCTCTTTGCTCGCTTACCACCTGCATTTCGCTCCATGTTCAGAAAAATTTAATTTGAGAGGGTATGGAAGAGTTTTTGGAAAGTCTCTTATTAAAAGACGGGCAAATAACAGCTATTCTCAAATCCCTCAAATCGAAAAAAAATTTGCTGTATTGAAATTTAACTGCAAGGTGGCTTTCAACAAAGCTGGCCTGTGCCAAATGAAAAAAACGTATCTGAAATGTATACAGATAATAAAAGGTATTTGTGGAAATAGGATGGCGAATGATTCTAACGAAGTGGAATTCGTTTCAATTCAGGAAAATTGGTTCTGAACGAAGTCGAAGTTTGGGGTACTTTGGGTGAACAAAAGTGTGCTTTTGATTGAAAAAAGGCTGCAAGCACATGGGTTACAGGGGGCAAGCACTTGGGGGGAAAGGGGAAATGTGCGAGATGAACCCCAATCACGAGGGGTGGAATTCTGTGACGTCACCGCACTAATAAGTTCTGGCGCGACGTGGGAGCTCATACCGCTTAAAGTATGATAGGGAAGGTGTGCCGCGGTGATTGTTATGAAGAAGTGATTTTTATACAGCGATTTTTTGTGGGGTGTCTCAGTTGTTCAGAGACTGTTCTCTTACGTTCTTTTTCTGATTTTTTTGGGTATTGGATCTAAAATCCTTTTGAGCGTCCATGCGCTGCATTAATTTAAACCCTATCTGCCACAGCACATTAAATATCCATGGGGGATCAAAGCCAGTTCCGTTGTTTTTCATTTAAAGAAACAGCGTTTTTACAATAAAAATTTCCCACTTTTTTTGGCTGCTAATTTTTGGTGCAATTTACATCCAGGGGTTAATTAAGCGTTTTTTTTCAGTGTGGTGACCCCAAGAAACCGTAAATTTTAAATCCCAAAATATATACATTTTTCCCTGTAGCTAATCACAAGCGAAAGGTTAATTCTTTTTTTATCTCTTATTTGTGGCGTAAAAAAAACACGCATTGTAACACGCTACAAAGTTTATATTTTGTGGTGGCTCAATTCTTTGGTCAATTTTAAACCCGGGGTTAATTAAGCGTTGTTTTTAGTGTGGTGTAAAAAAAAAACCGTCTTTTAAAGGCCAAAATATATCTTTTTTCCCTGTGCTATTCAAAAGCAAAGGGTTTAATTACAATTTTATTTTGTTGTGTGGTAAAAAAATCCCATTAAAACCTGTAAAAAAGTACTAGTTTGTGGTGGCTAATTGTTTGGCGCTTTTACATCCAGGTGTTAATTAAAGGTTGTTATCATGTGGTGACCCAAGAAACCGTCATTTTCAATGCCAAAATTTTTAACATTTTTCCTGTAGATAATTAAAGAAAAGGTTAATTACAATTTTATCTCTTTTGTGTGGGTAAAAAAACACTGCATTGAAACCCGAAAAAAAGAAAATAGTTTGTGGTGGCTCAATTTTTTGGCGCAATTTAATTCGGGGGTTTAAATTTTAAGCGTTTTTTTTTCAGCTGTGGTGACCCAAGAAACCGTCATTTTCAACGCCAAAATATATAATTTTTCCTGTAGCTAATTACAAGAAAAGGGTTATTACAATTTTATCTTTTTTGTGTGGCGTAAAAAACACCACATTGAAACACGCTAAAAAGCTACTAGTTTGTGGTTGCTCAATTTTTTGGGCAAATTCATCCGGGGTTAATTAGCTTTGTTTTTCAGCTGTTTATCCCAAGGAAACCATAATTTTCAACGCCAAAATATATACATTTTTCCTGTAGCATAATTCAAAAGCAAAGGGTTAATTACAATTTTATCTCTTGTTGTGTAGCGAAAAAAAAAATGCCATTGAAACCTGCTACAAAGCTATGTTTGTGGTGGCTCTTTTTTTTTGGGCGCAATTTACATCCGGGGTTAGTTAAGGTTGTTTTTAGCTGTGGTGATCCAAAAAAACCGTCTTTTAAAACCCAAAAATTTATAATTTTTCCTGTAATAATTCAAAAGCAAAGGTTAATTACAATTTTATCTTTGTTGTGTGGGTAAAAAACACCGTTTGGGTAAACGCTACAAAGCAAATAGTTTGTGGTTTGGTCAATTGTTTGGCGCAATTTCCCTCCGGGGGTTAATTTAAAGCGTTTTTTTTTGCTGTGATGACCCCAAAAAACCGTTTTTAAATCCCAAAATAAAAAAAATTTTTTCCCTGTGTAATTCCAAGCGAAGGTTAATTAAATTTATTCTTGTTGTGTAGCGTAAAAAACACGCCATTTGTAACACACTCAAAGCTACTGTTGGGTGGTCAATTTTTTGGGCGTATTTTAAACCCGGGGGTTTAAAATTAAAGCGTTGTTTTTCAGCTGTGTTTTCCCCAAAGAACCGAAATTTTTAAACCCCAAAATATATAAATATTTCCTGTAGAAAATTCACAAGAAAAGGGTTTTAATTTTCAATTTTTCTTTGTTGTTAGTGAAAAAAAACACCCCATTGTACCCTGCTGTAAAGCTATAGTTTGTGGTGAAATTGTTTGGGCAATTTAAATCCGGTTTTAATTAAGCTTTTTTTTTCAGCTGTGGTGACCCCAAAAAACCGTCATTTTCAATCCCAAAATATTACTTTTTCTGTAGTTTAATTAAAAAGCAAAGGTTAATTAAAATTTTATCTCTTATTGTGTGGCGTAAAAAAAACTGCTTTAAAAAACCGCTACAAAGCTATGTTTGTGGTGGCTCAATTTTTTGCGCAATTAATCCAGGGGTTTTTAAAGGTTGTTTTTCAGCGTGATGACCCCAAGAAACCGTCTTTAACCCCCAAAATTTACTTTTTTGTGAAAAATTCACAAGCAAAAGGTTTAAATTACAATTTTATCTCTTGTTGTGAGCAAAAAAAAAACACGCCATTAAAAAACCTGCTACAAAGCTATTAGTTTGTGGGGGGCTCAATTGTTTGGCGCAATTTACATCCAGGGGTTAATTAACGTTGTTTTTCAGTGTGGTGACCCCAAAAAAACGTCATTTTCAACGCCAAAATTATAATTTTTCCTTTTGCATAATTCACGAAAAGGTTAATTACAATTTTATTTTTCTTATTGTGTGGGTAAAAAAAACCGCATTGAAAACACGCTCAAGTACTGTTTGGGGGGGGTAAATTGTTTGGCGCAATTTAATCCAGGGGTTTAAATTAAAGCATTGTTTTTCAGCTGTGGTGCCCCCAAAAAACCCGTCTTTTCAACCCAAAAAATTATACATTTTTCTTTTTGCAAATTTCAAGGCAAAGGTTAATTAAATTTTTATATCTTTTTGTGTGGCTTAAAAAACACCGCATTATAACACGCTACAAAGATAGTTTGTGGTGGCTCAATTGTTTGGGCAATTTCATGGGGTTAATTAAGCGTTGTTTTTCAGCGTGATGATCCCAAAAACCGTCATTTTAACGCCAAAATATTTTCATTTTTCCTGTAGCAAAATTTCACAAGCAAAGGTTTATTAAAATTTTTATCTTTATTGTGTGGCTTTAAAAAACACCGATTGAACACGTACAAAGCTACTATTTTTGTGGTGGAAAATTCTTTGGGCAATTTACACCGGGGTTAATTAAGCTTTGTTTTTCAGCTGTGGTGACCCCAAGAAACCCGAAATTTTTCAACGCCAAAATATACATTTTTCCTGTAGCATAATTCAAAGCAAAGGTTAATTACAATTTTTTCTTGTTTTTAGCGTAAAAACCCCCATTGAAACACGCTAAAAAAAGTATAGTTTGTGGGGGCTAAATTTGTTTGGCGCAAATTACATAAAGGGGTTAAATTTAAAAGGTTTTTTTTCAGTTTGGGGTGACCCCAAAAAACCGCCATTTTAAAAGCCAAAATATATACTTTTTTCCCGTAGCATAATTCACAAGAAAAGGTTAATTACAATATTTTTCTTATTGTGGGCGTAAAAAAACCCCGCATTGTAAAGTACAAAGTCTTTTTGTGGTGGCTAATTGTTTGGCGAAATTTTTACATCAGTGGTTTAAATTTAAGCATTGTTTTTAGCTGTGGTGACCCCAAGAAAACGTCATTTTCAACGCAAAATATATACTTTTTCTGTAGCAAAATTTCCCCAAAGCAAAGGTTTTTTACAATTTTTCTCCTATTGGGGGGTTTTAAAAAACACGCTTATAACGCTAAAAAGCTCTGTTTTGGTGGCCAATTCTTTGGGCAATTTTTTCCCGGGGGTTAAATTAAGGTTTGTTTTTGCTTTTGATGACCCCAAGAACCGTCTTTTTTAAACCCAAAATATTACATTTTTCCTGTAGCCTAATTCACAAGAAAAGGGGTTAATTACAATTTTATTCTTGTTGTGTGGCGTAGAAAACACGCAATTGTAAAGCTAAAAAAGCTACTATTTTGGGGTTTTGCTCTTCTTTTGCGCAATTTACTCCAGGGTTAATTAAGGTTGTTTGAGTTGTATCAGTAAAAAGAAATTTTGTTTTTCACCGCCATAGAAAAAAATTTGTAGCATAATTATATCGAAAGGTTTAATTTAAACTGTTTTTGCTTTTAAAATTTGTAAAATACCGGAGTTTTTAAACGGCACATACAAGCAATTTTTTCCCGTCCATTTGTGGAGCGCAAATTTATATCCAAAGGGTTACCAAGCTTGTTACGGGGTTCATTTGGCGTCAAATACGGGTGTGTATTTTTATATACGAATCTTCTCAACAGGTCTGTAATTTTAGAACAAAAAGTATGTCAGACGAGAGGGGCAGGCTCTTCACCCCGTGGCGAGGCAAACATTCCCGGCCCAGGTCGCAGACAGAAGGGGACGTCGCAGAGGGGTCAATCGGTGAGGCCGCAAATGCCGCTGTATCTAGCGGCCGTGGTACTGATTTGGAACCCCGGGTTCTTTTTGGTTGCTGGTCATCCACTTTCCCCCAGATGACATCTGAAACCCGCCAAAAAGTCGGGGGAAGTCAGAACCCCCCAAGTTGGGGGTGGCCCGGGGGGGGGTCAGCAGCCCCCATGTTCAACTGCCTTGTCCCACCAGTTCCGTCACCGAGATCTATTGTTTCTCTGGGCTCGCGCCCCATATATGCAAGATGCCCTTTGAGGAGGGGCGTCGCAGTACCTGGCAGTGAAGAAATGGGGCCATTCCCCTGCTTCTTGCAGTGGCTGCAAAATATGTGTTTGGGTGTGGGAGGTCATGTTGTGAGGGATAGCCTCTGCATACCAAGATGGTGATGAGGACAGCAGTGCGAGAAACAAAATAGATGTGATGTAGCCGACCGACTTGGGGCCGGGGAGGCAAGGGCTTTATCATCGTCGGAGAAGGAGTGTCAGCTTTTGTCAAGCAGAGGGCAGCCCGCAAGTGGGTGTGTGGCCGTGGGTCGCAGGATAGCAGCAGTGTGAGGTTGGGAGCCCCAACGGCCACGGGGTAAAAAAATCCCCTTGCAGGTCCAAGGAAAGTAGCGGCCAGGGGCTCAAAAGGGGAGGTAGGGCGGGAGTAGTCAAACCGTGCGGGCATTTGGGGGTAAAATCCGATACTCGGCGCTGTGGAGTTTTTGTAAAACACCGGAGGAGCCGAATATGGGTTAGTAGAATTGTAAGAGAAAGTGAAACGTGGCCAGGGGCTAACGTGGCACCACGGCCCTGGCAACAATGCAGCGTCACCATCTGGTGGCCCGGGGAAACGTGGCTCAGTGTGGTGGTCCATCCTGCCGCCCCGAAAAAGCGCAGCAGCAGGCCCAGGGCACGCTCCATTTCAGCCCCCGTCAAAGGGTCCACACCCCTTGCGGGGGGAGCGGTTTCTCTTTGCTTTTCCCGGTCCGAGCCCCTGCTCCCCGCTACTATGGCGCCCGCAGTCGTTCAGCGAGGACGATTGCTAAAAGGGCAAAAGTTGGTCCAACCAAAACCCCAAGGTGCAGAAGCTGCCATGCTTTGTCCAAGTTGTTGGTACTGCAGTCCCTCCCCTTTCCCAATGGTGGGCTCTGCACCGTTCGATTTAATGGCTTGTGCGGCCCAGATGGAGAGTTCCAAGCTGTAATTTCTTTTTCCCAAAAAAAAAGTACCAGCACTTCATAAATATGTAGAAAAAAAAGGTGGGCCCGTCCCTTGGTTACGGTTTGTTCCAAGGTGCCCGGCAGCGCAGACGTCTGGAGTGAACTACGGTCGGGCCCGTACTGTCCTTTAGGCCCATGGGTGAAAGTGCTTCGGCCCCGGCACACCAACAATTGGACAGGAGACGCCGCTTTTCCTCCCGTTGTCAAATGCGGCTCCTGCGCCAATGTCGCCCCCTCTTCCTCCCCCACCCCCCTCAGCCCCAACAAATACTGCCATCATCCACATGTGTAGGGCACGCGGTGTCATGGTTCACCTGGTTTCCTCGGCGAAAGTACAAGGGGGGGAACTGCTGCGTCATGCGCAAGAAATCGATGGTGGCTTTCCGGAACTGCAAAAACGGAACCATGGTGAGGAAATGGGGGGGAAATGGTTCCGCGCTGCACCGAGGGGGATGGTCCCTGGCCCCCGATGGCGAAATTTCTTGGTTTTGAAAATTTTTCCCGAAGTCTTCGATCTTCAGAACATTCTGAAAATGGCCCAGGAAAAGTGCATGCATTTTTCCTTTAAAAGCCAGGAAACCTCCTCGAGTTGCAGTGGCCCGACGGCCTCCCCCCAAAAAACTCTGATATGCGAGTTTCCACCCGTTGGAATTCCAGCTGCACAGTTGGACCGACTGTATGAACAGGAAAAAGGCCCCTTAACGATTTTTTGTGATCCCGGCAGACAGAAATATCCCCCGTGTAAATTTGATATAAGCAGTGGCAGCTATGCGTGGCTCGCACCGTGGCAGTATACAGTATTCAGTGGAGATGGGGCAGGGAGCCCCCCGGGGGGTCCTTGTGCAGATGGCACGCAGCATGTATTTGCCCGGCTAGTAGGCCAAATGTCAGTCGGAGGGGATGACTTTGGCTCTCCCCCTATTGGACCCTCGCTACCGGTCCAAAATGGGAGCCTTTTTCCCAGCTATTGAGAGGGAGGACAAACTCAAATACAATAGGGAAATCCTCCGTAGTCAGTTGGCCGCTGCCCATGTACGGCATCGTCCCTCCTCTGACAGGTCTGACCGGGGGGTTCTTCAGCGCTCAAGTACCACTGCCGCGTCTGCCGGGGGAAGGTGGGGGGTCGGAGCAGTACCAGCTCCATCAGCAGCAACCTAAGTCTGGAGTCATTGATGAGCAGCTTCCTTCACCTGCCTAGTGAGGAGGGCAGTCGCCAGCAGCAGCAGCAGCAGGACCTGGAGCATCTAAACTGGATGTGTGGCCGCAACTTGCCGAGTTTGCAGTGGAAAAGCTGTCCTGCCCGGCCAGTAGTGTGGCATCAGAACGGGTGTTCGGCGCGGCGGGGGCCATCGTTACCCCAAGGAGAACCCGCTTGTCCACGGGAAATGTGGAACGACTGACCTTTGTCAAGATGAATAAGGCGTGGATCGGCCAGGATTTCCACACACCAATGCCTTAGGCGTCAGACTACATCAGCCATGACGCCTCACCCAAACTGTGAGAAATGAGTCTGGGTTCAAACTCCCTGCCTCAGCCACTATTCTGATGCCACCACCCGCCTGATGCCACACATCTGCTGACAGTTTCTCAATCTGCCACCAACCATCTTTACCAGGGACTGGTATTGCCACCCACCTCCACACTCTGTCATTGTGCCACTGTCTGACCTCATGCTGCTGCTGTGGCTGCTGCCGTGACCTCCACACTGTGTCATTGTGCCACTATCTGACCTTATGCTGTTGCTCCTGCCGCCGTCACCTCCACTCTCTGTCATTGTGCCACTCTGTGGCCTATTCCTGTTTTTGCCACCTCCAGAATGTCATTGTGCCACTGTCTGACCTCATGCTGCTGCTGTGGCTGCTGCCGTGACCTCCACACTGTGTCATTGTCCCACTCTGTGGCCTATTCCTGTTTTTGCCACTTCCAGAATGTCATTGTGCCACTGTCTGACCTCATGCTGCTGCTGTGGCTGCTGCCGTGACCTACACACTCCGTCATTGTGCCACTGTCTGACCTCCTGCTGCTGCTGTGGCTGCTGCTGACCTACACACTGTCATTGTGCCACTGTCTGACCTCATGCTGCTGTTGTGGTTGCTGCCGTGACCTACACACTGTGTCATTGTGCCACTGTCTGACCTCATGCTGCTGCTGTGGCTGCTGCCGTGACCTACACACTGTGTCATTGTGCCACTGTCTGACCTCATGCTGCTGCTGTGGCTGCTGCCGTGACCTACACACTGTCATTGTGCCACTGTCTGACCTCATGCTGCTGTTGTGGCTGCTGCCGTGACCTACACACTGTGTCATTGTGCCACTGTCTGACCTCATGCTGCTGCTGTGGCTGCTGCCGTGACCTCCACACTGTGTCATTGTCCCACTGTGTGGCCTACTCCTGTTTTTTCACCTCCAGAATGTCATTGTGCCACTGTCTGACCTTATGCTGCTGCTGTGGCTGCTGCCGTGACCTACACACTCTGTCATTGTGCCACTGTCTGACCTCATGCTGCTGCTGTGGCTGCTGCCGTGACCTCCACACTGTGTCATTGTCCACTCTGTGGCCTACTCCTGTTTTTGCCACCTCCAGAATGTCATTGTGCCACTGTCTGACCTCATGCTGCTGCTGTGGCTGCTGCCGTGACCTACACACTGTGTCATTGTGCCACTGTCTGACCTCATGCTGCTGCTGAGGCAGCTGCTAGTGACCTAACACTGTGTCATTGTGCACTGTCTGACCTTATGCTGTGCTGTGGCTGCTAGCCTGACTACCACTTCATTGTGCACTGTCTGACTGCATGTGGCTGTTGTGGCTGCTGCCATGACCTACACACTGTGTATTGTGCCATGCTGACTCATGTTGCTGTGGCTGCGCCGTGACTCCAACTGTGTCTTGTCCCATCTGTGGCCTATTCCTGTTTTTGCCACCTCCAGAATGTCATTGTGCCACTGTCTGACCTCATGCTGCTGCTGTGGCTGCTGCCGTGACCTACACACTCTGTCATTGTGCCACTGTCTGACCTCATGCTGCTGCTGTGGCTGCTGCCGTGACCTACACACTGTGTCATTGTGCCACTGTCTGACCTCATGCTGCTGCTGTGGCTGCTGCCATGACCTACACACTGTGTCATTGTGCCACTGTCTGACCTCATGCTGCTGCTGTGGCTGCTGCCATGACCTACACACTGTGTCATTGTGCCA
This sequence comes from Phyllomedusa bahiana, assembly GCA_025379985.1. Taxonomy (NCBI): domain Eukaryota; kingdom Metazoa; phylum Chordata; class Amphibia; order Anura; family Hylidae; genus Phyllomedusa; species Phyllomedusa bahiana. The sequence continues at coordinate 29,988 of JAODAL010025626.1, read as the reverse complement.
CTGTCTGACCTCATGCTGCTGCTGTGGCTGCTGCCGTGACCTACACACTGTGTCATTGTGCCAATCTGTGGCCTATTCCTGTTTTTGCCACCTCCAGAATGTCATTGTGCCACTCTCTGACCTTATGCTGCTGTGGCTGCCGCCGTCACCTCCATACTCTGTCACTGATGTTGCCACCTGAGCCCTCAGCTTCTTTTTTTCCAGCTGTCGCTGCAATGACTTTATCAGGCTACATTCCCCCTTCAGTTTTTTGGTCAGTTTTGCCCTCTTAAGTGCCCAGGGAATTTTATAGTGAAGTGATTCTAAGAGCGGCAGCAGTCATGTGCGTGTCATACTAAAACACAACATTGTATGAAGACCAAACCAAGCTCCCTCTGCATATTTAAGCATGGCACAACGTTCTACAGCACCCTGCAGGCTCTGTGCAAACTGGAAATAGCTGTTTATTAACGTGATTCGTCCCAAAGTAATTTGGAACTAAGTTATTTTTTGCCGAGAAATTCGGCGAAGTGAACGAAACGAATTTCGGGAAATTCGCCCATCTCTAATTATAACCTATGGAGAAGTATTGACCAATCACATGAAAAGGCGGGACGCTCTTATGGGTTTTCTAATGCAAGCTATAATAAAACTGTACATGCCAGAAATCAAATGATAAGACTCACGAAGTTGTACCGATAAAATGAACAATAATACGCGGGTAACGAAAATAAACAAATAAAAATGAACTCATTTAATTTCTTTTAATTTGTTTATTTTCATTACCCCCATATTTTTATTCATTTTATATAGACATCGGAACAACTTTGTGAGTCTTATCATTTGATTTCTGGCATGTACAGTTTTATTATAGATTGCATTAGAAAACCCATAAGAGCGTCACTCGCTCTCCCATTGGCCCAAATAATCGCGCCTCTTTTTACTTAGCCAATCACAAACAGAGCTTGCTCTGCATTTCTTTTCCCCATAGAACTCTATGAGATAAGTAGCTCACCCGCTGATTGGCTTAGCAGGACAAGCCCCTCTTCCCTCCAACCAATCACAGTACTATAATATTTCCCATAGACAGTAATAACTTTTAGGGCGCCCTCTATCGCGCCCTTCTTGCTCCACTCAAAATAGACGCACTACATATGATTGGTGGATTCATATCTGCTGCCTGGTCTCAACCAATCAGCTCTTTTCTGCCTTTTTTACTGTATTTTGAACTGTCCCGCCTTTTCAATTGATTGGTCAATACTACTCCATAGGCTATAATGGTTCACTGTCACTCCAATTCTGATTGGTTGGTTTAAAAGAGCTTACAGAATTTGAATAACTGTATTTCCGGTAGTTTTCAGTATCCCAATTCCTGTTATAGCGCCGGTGACGCTACGCGTTGTTAGGGATTTGAGTGATGTATGTTTTTAGAAGGTTTAAGCTCTTTTACAGAGAATGTTTTACACTTAATAAAAACGATTTATTTACTAATACTCCATGGAGCTGAGATTTCAGTGCCCCCATCTCTCCATAGACTAAAATGGGACAAAGTAGCTCACTCTCTGATTGGCCGGGATAGCCAAGCCCCCGCTAGTTCAACCAATCAGCTCTTTTCTGCCTTTTTTACTATATTTTGAACTTTCCCGCCTTTTCATTTGATTGGTCAATACTAGTGCTTCCTGTCATTTTGGCGGCCAGAAAATCAGCTTACAGAATAGAGCAGGGTAAGATGTGTGTGCGACGTCATGACTGGGATGTGTATGGTTGCGATTGGCTGGAAAAATCACATGACATTGTTTTACATAGAACAGCCCTTCCTGTTCATGATCAGTGTCTGTCAGCATCTCATAGCAGTAGGACGTGCGCTCTGCCTGTGTCCAAACAGCTCAGCGAAATTATTCTATTTCTTCACAGAGAAAGCTCTACTGTTAGCTGTGATCCTTACAACTTAGTTAGATCAGAGATTTGCAGATTTTAGGTAGTTAGGCTGAGAATTTTAACCCCTTAACGACCTTAGACGTATCCATACGTCCAGGTCGTTTGGGGGTTCACGCACCTGGACGTATGGATACGTCCTGAGGATCGCGCGAACTCTAAAGCAGAGTTCGCGCGATCGGCGCGGGGTGTCATCCTGTATTTTAAAGGAGCATCTACCGCTGTAAAGTCACGGGGAGAAGCGGGGGTGGGGTGGGGTCCCGCGGGCGAACACAGACAAGCTCTTTAAAGAATACTGGATATATTTCACCAAGACTTAGTGTAGACATTGCACAGCAATAGCTTTATTATTAACAGTTTTCTATTGAAATATTTCCTGGATATTGGGCAGCCTGAACTTATATTAGGAAACACATCTTTTCTAGTAACTGCAGGTCTCTTTGTTAGGTGCAAAACTCCACTTTTATTATCAGTATACATTTCAGATAGGTGTTCTTTTTCAATTTTGCCCATTCCAGCTTTGTTGATATAGCCACCTTGCAGTTAAATTAGAATCCAGCAATTTTGTATTCAGCACAGGTTGATAGGTGCCAAAAATACCTTTTATTATCCGAATACATTTCAGATACGTGTTTTTTCACTTTGGTGCACTACAGCTTTGTTCATTGAGGCACATTGCACTTAAATGTGAATACAGCAATTTTGTAGTCACCACAGGTGAATTGAAAGGTGCCAAAAATACCTTTTATTATCCGAATACATTTCAGATATGTGTTTTTTTCACTTTGGCGCAGGCCAGCTTTGTTGATAGAGCCACCTTGCAGTTAAATTTGAATCCAGCAATTTTGTTTTGATTGAGGATTTGAGAATAGCTGTGATTTGCCGTCTTTAATAAAGACTTTCCAACACTCTTCCATACCTTCTCAATTTTTATATTTCTGAACATGGAGCGAAATTCAGGTGGTAAGCGAGCAAAGAGGGGGTAGGACATGGAGGTAGAGGTACGAGAGAAGGTGCTCCTTCCAGTGCTGGCGACAACATGCATGCCAGCGGATCGTCAGTTGCAGGACCGTAAGGCCTGTCATCGCTGTGTCAGGGCCCTGTGAATCTCAGTAACGAACAGCGTCGCCAATCTGTTCTTCAGTGGTTAATGCAACCTGCATCCAGCACGATTGTCATGTTTTGAATTTTTGGAGGCATTTTGCTGTGAAATGCAGCTAGACTACAGGTCCTATTGTAAAAAATGTGGTTTCTAACAGACATTTGTTCTTCACAATTGTCAAGAGTGGTTCAAGGGTGATGGTGCTGTCAGAAACAGGAATAGGTAGGACACTGTTAATGGACACATATTGCAAAATTGTTTTTGCAAGATCTTTAACATAGCTATCAATCCCTGTATTGAGACAACCCATTTAATACAATTAAAAAAGAGAAACAAAGACATGGTGGGATTCCATCCTATTTTAAAAATGTTTTTTTCTAGAATTAAACTACTAAAAAACTTGCATGTACAAAATAGCTGGTAAAAAAATTCCTCTGAATTGTACAAGGGAGGTAACTTGACCAGATGTAGGTTATTCAGAGGACATGGAGTATGGAGCACGGACAGAGAACAAAGTACAGAGACAATTTCCTCCAGCACGTTGAGTAAAATGAGAAAAAGAATGCCAAGAAAAAGGGCACCTGGGTGGAACAGGAGCGTTAACCACCAGTATTTCCAAGTGAAGCTCAATTGGTCCGCACTCATACGGAGGGGCAAGTGCTACCCAGGACAGGGACAGTATATGTCCAGTGAAACTAAAATGGTGGTTGAAAGACTCCTTTTTCCGGCACTTTTTAATCTGTGGGTCATGTAGATTTAAGGGTCATGCTGCGGTCCAGGACAGGGATAGTCTATGTCCAGTTCAACTAAAATGGTGGTTGAAAGACTCCTTTTTCCGGCACTTCTTAAATCTGGGGGTTATGCAGGTTTGGGGCTCATGCTGTGGCCCAGGACAGGTATAGTCAATGTCCAGTTCAACTAAAAGACTCCTTTTTCCGGCACTTTTTAAATGTGGGGGTCATGCAGGTTTGGGGCTCATGTTTGCGTTCCAGGACAGGGATTTTCAATGTCCATTCAAGTAAAATGATGGTTCAAATCATACTGCCTTCTGGCACTTTTTAATTTTGGGTCATGCGGTTTAAGGGTCATGCTGTGATGCAAGACGGGGATAGGAAGGTCTGTGATTTTTTTTCTGGGGCTTTTTTAACCTAAGTGTGTTGCCTAAGATGTAGCACGTATCCATTTGACTGTTGTGGATGTTAATTCCAGCTTCTCCAGCCCTGTTTGGGTGTAAGAATGAAGGTGTTTTTTGCTCTCCCATAGACTTAATGGTCATCGGTGATAACTACAAATCGACCATTTGAATATCTTATTAGTTATTGCCGTTATCGACCATCGACCCAATGACGATAGTCAACGTAATCGCTCATCACTAGTCAATACTACTCCATAGCTTATAATGGGTCACTGTCGCTCCTATTCTGATTGGCTGGTTTCTGACGACCAATGAGAAGAGCTTACAGAATTTGAACCACTGTATTTCCCGGCAATTTTCTATATCACAATTCCTGATGTAGCACCGGTGACAGCGACTAACGCGTTGTTAGTGATTTGATTGAAGTATGTTTTTAGAAGGTTTTAGCTCTTTTTCAGATAATGTTTTACACCTAATAAAAAAGATTTTTATAATCATACTCCATGCCTCACAGAGCTGAGAGCTGAGATTTATTTCTTTTGCGATCTTATATATTTTTTCTCTAATTTTAAATGATCCACTTTTTCAATACATTTAAACGTTTTTAGACAACTTTGATATTTATCTTTATTAATGAAAATTTTTTCTAGACAACTAATTTTTAGTATTGTACTGTTGTAACAGTCGACCGAGAGCACATTTTGCCCCATTCCATTACGTTCTCACTTCACTTCGCCTCCTCCGGCTCATTTAGACCACATTCAACTAGGTCTGCCTGTCGGAGCTGTCGAGCGCTGCAATGTGTCTTGTGACATGATACCTGTATTGATCTGTTTGTACTAAAAATGTTTTATAAATAACAATTTTATATTTCTATGGAAAAAGTTTTATATCTGACAATTCTTTGCACTGAACAATTTTTATGTCTCTTTGTATTTTGATATTGTATATTTCACTGTCTGAACCATAAAACCAAATGTTTTATTATGTTAATGATTGGTATGTGTTTCTAGGTGCTTCCCTCTGGAGATATGGATACACCCAGGACGACTTAAATTTCAGTGAGGGAGTATGTAGTGTACTCGAAAGGTGTTGTTAGTACACTAATGTTTGCATTAATGTCTGTTCTAACTGTGAAACTGTGATCCCAGTACTCTGCTGGTAGCCTGAGCATATGTCTAGTAAAAATGTTTATTCTTATCAATTAGCAAAATACAAAGTGAAAAAACAAAGGGGAAATCAAAATCAGATCAATATTTGGTGTCACCAACCTTTGCCTTCAAAAATCTGTTTTTTATGTACACTTGCACACAGATTTTGTAAATGTGGTCTGCCTTAGCCAGACTTGTTGTATTGACACTACAATGCGCCTGTATGTATGAACTGCAGAAGAACAGGGTCATACATTCTGGCGCATTCTATACTACCTTAAAGCTATTTAGAACTGGCTTGTCGGTGCCATTTCATATCAAGACAACTTCTTTTAAATTAAAATTGACCATGTCATGTGAATCCTGCTTTAGAAATTATCAGACATCCTTTGAACTCTTCCAGTCACAAACTTAAATGTATTTTTTTTTACATTTTATTTAATAGGGAAACACAGAGTAGCAAGTATTTGTGAACTGTAGAGAAAACGATACATGCTTTTCACATTTTTACAAATTAAAAAACGAAAAAGTGTGAAATAAAAAACTAAAAAATAAAAACCTGTAAGAAGCTGCAAAACTTGAGACTGGGGTATAGGCTCACCTTTCAGCAGGACAAAAACCGTAAACATACACTTGAAACTACAGTGGGATGGATTAAATCAAAGCATATTCATGTGTTAAAATGGCACAGTCACAGTGGAGACCTAAATTTGATTGAGAATCTGTGGCAGGACTTGCTGTTTACAAACATTTGCCAACCAATCTGACTGGGCAAAAATTTCATCCTCAAGATTGTAGACACCTACCTCAACAGACCTGCAGGTGTCATTGCTGCTAAAGGTGGTCCCCAAAATTATTGAATCTGGACCGGACCTCTTACCCCTGATGTAGCCAGTTTAGCTTGTGAAACATGTTGGGGAGGTCAGGCATGACATTTTAAATTGTGATTTCTCACCTTTGTCTACAAAGTATCACCCGCTGCAGAGGCTGTTACAAGGAAGCCTTATATGTTTTATGTCCATTAGATTAGGGATAACTGCCCAAGTAGGATGCTTGGGATCCCTTAATGGAGTTAGTAAATTACTGTATATATAAGGTTTTACTGTTAGTAGGTGGGGTTCCACCAGACTTGATAATGGAAAGGGAGTTATTCCTTCAGAAGTAGGAAGGGAAATATTGAGAGGTTAGAAATCAGATTTTTAAATAGTGTGTATAGAGGTTAAGTACATAATAAAAGTTATGTTTTAGTGTTTTATAGATTGAGAACTGATAGAGTTTAAGTTTGTCTATGGCAAAATAGTAAATATAGTGATCAATAGTCACTCTCTCTGTTCTCTTGCGAGATTCCCATTTTTTCGGAGATTATTTGATTGTTTGTTAACAGCTCTGTTCTCATTACTAAAGAAGAGTAGACCAGAGCATAGGTTGTCCCTCTTTACAAGGGCAAATGAAAAAAATAAAAATTCCAGGTGAGACAACCGATCTACATAAATTAATACAATTTTGAAACTTTAATTGTAAAGTACCAGGACGAGTCTTCAGTTATATTTATCAAGAAAAGTATTATACTCCTTTCCTACTAATTGCATATTTACAAATAAGGTCTAGTGATTTTTGATGAAAATAAAGAGACTTTTTTCCTATAGAGACAACCATTTCTACTCTTACTTTTCTGCCCAAGACTTATAGAACAGATGCCCTTTAATCATGAATTTTAAAGCTTTCATGTAAAGATGAAATGGAGAATAAAGCATGCTTTCTGGTTTCTGAGTTTGTCATTACAAACTGATTTACTATGGTTAATGCTTCATTTTACCTAGAGAAAAGAGGGGAAAAATCAAAGTACATACTAAAGAGAAAACTAGTTTATATATCTACAAAGAAAATTGTGTATCAGCTGGAATTTAAATAATTATTTATTTGTTCTCATACAATTATGTCAATAATTAGGAAAAGTGTTTCATATGAATTTGAGAAGAAAACTATCACTCTGATGTTTTCTGTCAATAACAATATGTACTATACATATAGTATATTTCCTCTTCATATTGTAAAATATAAATGAAATGTAATATAAAAAGACTATCATATCTGTAACAACTACTGAAAAGTTAATATGTTCATCCATACAAAAATATTTCTTGTGAAAAAAAAAATCTTACTTTCTTTGAACACTGGGATTTTTTTTTTAATTTTGTTATTTTTTTATCTTTAGTTAAAGAGTTGCACTAAGTTTCCGGCTGAAGCTTCTTTTCCTTAATTTGTTTTCATGCCTCCTCAGATAGAGTTAGCATCCTTCTCTAGTTGCATAATTAGGGATATCTGACTTTTTCTTGAAATTTCAAGATGAACAAAATGTCTTGAATTTTTGTTATAAATTCACTAAATAAGACCATCTCTTAACTTTGGAACGCACATGTTCAACTGTTCAGTGTTTCAGTACTTTTTGCAAAACTTGCTGATCTTTAACAATGAGCTTAATGGCAAAATTCACAACACATGTTTGATCCTTGAATTACCCAATAAATTTAGTGGATCATTTTGAATTGAGATTTAGGGTGCTTTCACACGGAGCGTTTTTTGTTGCATATTTGGATGTGTTTTTTGTATAGCAATGTACAGAATTAATTGCTGTGCCTTTCTGCACAAAAATGCATCCAAAAACGCAGCAAAAATATATGAAAAACGTATCAAAAATGCAGATGCATTTTTTGTGGGTTTTTGGGTGTGTTTTTTGATGCATTTTTTGTGCATCATATACTCAGAAGCCTTGTGGAACCCCATGTAATAACCTGTAATAATAAAATCCCAAAGGTAGTTAGCAAAAGTTATGTTGGTTGGAAGGGAGGGATGTGATATGTTTGCTTCCCAGGCGATTATCAGGAGATGCGCAGCAACAAATCATAGGTCACATGACAGCATCTGCGTGATCTGACAAGCTGCTATAGACTAATCAATTAAGGATATGCATGAATAAAAATGGAGAAAGAGAAATCCTTCACGGCACTCACCATTCTTCACATAAAATGCTATTTATTTAGGCTTACTTGACATACGGGGAATACGAGGAGAATATAGTACAGAAAAGGGCAACAGCCGTTTCGCGTGAGACCACGCTTCTCATAAGCCTACTGTGAAATCTTGCGAGTCCTCACGCTTTTAATGACCACTCTGTATCTGTCAATCAACATTAAATTACATCAAAGAAACAAAGACACACTTATTATAAAAACATGACAGATCATTAACGATCGTATGAGGCCAAGTGGAATCCAGCGCCTCTTGCACAGTACCAACGTGCTTCAACTGTAAAAATTTTGTGTGCCTAACCATACCATCCAAAGGCATAAGGTATTCTAGTAGAACCTCAAATATTAACCCCTGCTGTGTCATTCCCATGGGCAACTCTCATTAAGGCTTATCCATCTCGGAGCTGCCCATTTCGCTCCTAAGAGAATAAAGATGTTTCCCTAACACTTTTGTGTAATGGTCTAATGGTTTTCTCCAATATAAAATAACCACATGGGCACCATAAGGCAAAGACCACAAGATCCGATTTACAGGTAATAAAATGTTTCGTTTTAATGTACATATTTTATTTTCCCAACTCAATGTTTGTACAATCATCGAAAAATTTAATTAAAACAATCCTACATCTAGTTACCGATAGGTACACCTTTTTCCAACCAACTAGAAAGCTGTACATTGATAATCTCCCTTTAACTAATCATCTCTGAGATTATGGATGACGAAAGAGACAAGAGGCGATGATATGTGTTTTCCTCCTGGAGAGCAGTAACAATTACACAACAAGTACTCAATAGCGATTGATGGTACGTTTAATTTGGTCTGCCAATGGGCAGTATTGAAATGAGAAAGATACATACTGTTCATTTTTCTCATTATTCTATTAAATGATTTTGTTTAATAAGACTAACTCTATCCTGCTCCCCACGCGCTTTTTTAAAAGCAGACTGTAGCATTTTTTCACTAAAAGCCTCTATCACGCAAATCTTTCCATTAGATCAAAAGGATTGGGGCCAAATAATCCAGTATTCCGTTTGTTTCCTCCTAATGCGTAAGACTGGCCATGGGGAGACCAGAAATTACTTGAAGAGGATGAAAACTTTTACTATGTACACAGAGATATTGTGGCAGTTGGCTTTCGATACGCTTGTGTTAATATTGTGTCTTCCATCTAATTTGATATTCCACATCACAAAAACTGTTATCTCTTATCCCACATTGTGCTGTGAAAGTCATATTTAAGTCGTTACAATTTATGTATCTAACAAACCCTGGAATAGTTACAGCACTTCCAGAACCAAAACAACAATGACGTCCATCTATAAATCATGACCAATGCTTATTTATTTGACATAGGGATTAATAGAGTTTATACATATTTCTCCTCCCATATTGCCAAAAAACAAATTAGCTAGAGTCCGAGCTACCCGGCGATCCCATCGCACGTGCCTACTGTCTGTATATACCCATCTCCTTCCGAACATAAATGTATTGTGATTCAGAACAAATTTCCAATAGCCTACATACAAATTCAACATGGCTATTTTCCACCTCCTTTTTTTCAAAAAAGTCCTCACAGTACTAATGCCATCTCTTCATGTCTAAATCTGAATACAAGCTAACCACGGTCCAATGGTAGCTAATCTATCCTCAGGACCAACAGTATAGACTGAAAGATTTATACAACAAGGTCCTTAGTATCCAATAAATAAGATGGCACACTACCAGCCATTTGGGCGGCGGTACCAACAAAATATCTGGAAAATTGATTCCGAATAAACCTCTACAGAGACTATTGGACGACCGGGAGGAATTGTAGGTATTTTGTTGATTTTAGGTAGAAAATGCCAATTAATGGTGTGAGATCGTAAATGGGAGGAAGCAATTTTTAGCAAGTTTTCTGTCCAAAACCCTATCTCAACGCCCTGACTCAATAACAATTAAGTGAGTTTTTGATGTTTACCCTCAACGGATTGTGTTTTCAACTTTGTATATGTTATTTCCAATCATTAAGTTGTCTTATATTGGCCTCCGTAGATAAAAAGTTCTGTCATTATCACCACATTCCGCCCCTTGTCGGCAGGCTTCGACACAATCAAATTATCATTGTTTTTCAATTTTTCCAATGGCCCTTCATCTACACAATAATTAGGTGTAATCACCGGATAAACCAAAGGCTGTTTTAATAACCCTTAAAAAAACCGCTGAACGAAACACTTCCAGAGTTTGAGCCTGGGCAACCAAGGGGGGAAAAATGTGGACTTAGTACCACCTTGAAACGGTACAAAATTCCTCACTATTATCAATATTATACTCCTCCTCCCCCAACAAATCAAAACAAAGTTCCAATCCAATACATCTTCTCTAGTCCTCATCCGAAAATGTTACATCCTCTACAAATCTCTACCTCAACAGATAATTCGCCTGTCTCCAGTAAGAAGGGGTCCCCATCTCCCAACATCTCTTTGTTATTAAAAAGATTTTGTACAATTCAATTTCCCCAGGACTTAACTTAAGTTCAATTTTGAAACTGAACAAATCAAATCGTTTTTTTTGTAATACAAAAACTTAAGCCCTTGGACATTAAAGAAAAGAGTGTCAGTATCGAGAGTAAAATCAAAAATATTAATCACCTTGGTCCACATTATTGTTACATTTTTTAAAAGCTGTGGATGTGAGCTAATCAGAGACTCTACTTGTGCCAAGAACCTTTTTCCTCTTCATACCTCCGCTCTGACGGGTTTTTGTTTTTTATTCTTCCCTCCTCGGCGTATCCTCCTCCGGATTTTTTTGACGAGTATTACTACCGCGACCCCAGTGTCTCGTCCTAGTAACGAGACATTTTTCAAAATCACAGAATTATCTTCCATATAGGTTGTGCTGGAGTCAGAACCTGTATCTACGCCAGGTAGTCCTCTATTAGCTCTTCCACGGGGTTTCCTTCTGTTTCCCTTCTAAATGGCCGTGAGCGATATAGCTTCTGCCTTATTCCAGGAAAAGACGGCGATCAAAATCAAGACTATTTTGTCCGGTTAATATATATCCTCGTTTCCTCTCCTTAAACTCATTCTGTATGGGTACAATCGTCCTTTTCCATTTCTTAGAGAATTTTTTCCACTTTAGCTTCCATAAGAGCGAGTTTTGCAACTCTATTTTCGAATTTTTTAGATCCATGGTCACACCTATCATATTCCACTTTTTTGATCGCTCCAAAATTAATGCAATAGATTAAGCGATGTTTGCATATGACCTCATCCATTTCTGGAGCAAACTCTTTTAATCGTCCTTATATTGCGACATTCTCTTTGTACATTCTCAGCATCTAGGAGCTCTCGTTCGGGAACTCATAAAGTGAACTGCAAAGTATTGTTTGTCCAGAACAAATTAACAACTTCCTTCTCGCCAAAATCAGTACACAAATCACTGTTTTTTTCAAAGTACGAATGCTCATTAACATTTTATGTCATCGTTCAATTACATTCTGAAAAGAACGCAGCCAAATTCTCCGCTCCCTCCAGCAATTGCCTTATATCGTCACACAGCATTTATAATTTCTTTATCCTGATCCATTTTTCATACACTTTAGTTAGCCCAAATCATGTGTGTCTCATAGACATAAAGTAGAAATCCATATGAATCCAAGCAAAACAAAAAGAAAAACAGCCTCGCACTACGCTGCAAGCAACAACTAGTGGATCTCCGTATACACAGCTTGCATGCAAACTAACAGAATTAGCACTGAGTGCGGTGCTAGTTGAAAGTATAAAGACCTGTAAAAAGTCTTATGGCATGAATAAAAATGGAGAAGAGAAAATCCTTCACGGCACTCACCATTCTTCACATAAAAGCTTATTGAATTTAGGCGTATCTTGACATACAGGGCATACGGGAGTAATAGCGACAGAAAGGCACAGCCGTTTCGCGTGAGACCGACTCTTCCTCTAAGCCTAACGGGGAAAACTTGCGTCATCACGCTTTTAATGTCCACCTGTATCCTGTAACAACAATAAAATACATTACAAAATTAAACAAAGCCAAACATATTATAAAAACGTATGACAGATCATTACGATAGTTGGAGGGCCAAGTGGACTCCAGCGCCTCTGTGCACAGGATCCAACGTGCTGCAACAGCACTGTAATAATTTTGTGTCACAATCCATACAATCCAAAGGCATAAGGATTCTTTGTATAACTGCAAATTTTTAACCTCCTGCTGTGGACATTTTTCCCATGGGCCATCTCTCATATGGGCTATCCATCTCGAGCTGCCTCCCTTGTTCGCTCCTAAGAGAGCAAAGCAATATCGCCTCCATGCCATTTAGAGGAAACAGAGGGAAACCCCGTGGAGAGCTAATAGAGACTACTGGAACGTCTGCTAACGGTTCCGAACTCCAGCAATAATAGAAGATCATCATGATTTGAAAAGTCTCGTACTATACGAGACACTGGGGTAGTCCCTCTCGTCAAAAAACTCCCGGAGGCGGATACGCCGAGGAGGCATGAATAAAAACAAACAACCCGTCAGGGGTAGTTATGAAGAAGTAAACAGGTCTCTTTGGCACAAGTAGAGTCTCCTTGATATCCTCTCACATCCACAGCATTAAAAACTTAATAACAAAATGTGACCAATGTGATTAATATTCTCTGAATGTACTCTCGATACTGCCACTCCCTTACTTACTGTCCAAGGGCTTAAGTTTTTGTATTAACAAACCGGATTTGATTTTGTTCAGTTTCAAATTGAACTTAATTAAGTCCTTGAGGAAATTGAACTTGTAACAAAATCTTAAAAACAAAGAGATGTTTGGGAGATGGGACCTTCTTTCCTGGAGACCATGCATTATCTGTTGAGGCTAGAGATTTTGCTAGAGGAATGTAAGCATTACGGAGAGAAGAGAAGCTGTATTATGGATTTGTTTGATTTAGTGGGGGAGGAGAGTGATAATATTGATAATACGTGAGGGATTTTGTACAGTTTTCAAGTGGTACTAAGTCCCCACCATTTTTTTCCCCCCTTGTCGCCCGAGGCTCAACTCTGGAAGTGGTTCAGTACAGCAAGTTTTAAGGGATATTAAAGCTTTGGTTTATCCGGTGAATTACACCTAATTTTATCTGCGAATGATATGAAGGCCTTTGGGGGGGGAGTAAAAATTAAACACAATGCATATTTGATTGTGAACGCCTGCCGACAAGGTGAAATTGTGGTGATAAATTGGAACAAACTTTTTATCTACAGAGTCCCAAAGGACAAACTTAATGATGGAATAACATATACAAAGTTGAAAACAAATCCGTTGAATAAACAATCACAAACTCACTTAAGTTTGTTATTGAACAGGCGTTGAGATTTGTTTTGGACCGAGGAAACTTGCTAACAAATTGCCTTCCCTCTCCAAAACTCGATCAAACCGTATTGGTATTTTCATACCCTAAAATCCACAAATCCCTACACAATCCTCCCGTCGTCCCAATAGTTCTCCTGTAGAGGTACTCTTACTGAATCCAATTTCCAGATATTTTAGATTGTACCATCCGCCCACTGCTTGCTAGGTGTCCAGCCTTATTTATTGAATACTAAGGACCTTTGTTTGGTATACTTCTTTTTCAGATCTAACAGTTGGTCCTGAGGATAATTAGCTACCATTGACGTGGTTAGCTTGTATTACTAGAAGTAAGACATGAAGATGGCATTAGTACAAGTGAGGACTTTTTGAAAAGAAAAGGATGTGGATAAAAAATAGCTATGTTGAAATTGTATGTGGCTTATTGGAATTTGTTCTGAATCACAATACATATATGTCAACAGGAGTGGTATATACAGACAGTATGCACGGCGATGGGTACGCCGGTAGCTCTGACTCAGCTAATTTGTTTTTTGGCAAAATGGGAGGAGAAAAATGATACAGACCACTATTAATCCTATGTCAAATACATAAAGCAATGGTCACGATTTATAGATGACTCATTGTTGTTTGTCTGGAAGTCAGAACTATTCCAAGAGTTTTGTTAGATACATAAATTGTAACGACTTAAATATGACTTTCAATCACAATGATGAGGAATAAAGAGATAAAGTTTTTGGATGTGAATATCAAATTAGATGGAGACAAATATTAACACAAGGGTATCGAGAAAGCCAACTGCCACAAATTCAGTGTTACAATAGTAAAAGTTTTCATCCTCATCATGTATAATTTCAGGACTCCCCTATGTCCAGTTCTTACGGCCCTTAGGAGGAACAACACGGAATACTTTACTCGGATTACTTTGGCCCAATCTTTAGATCTAATGGAAAGGATTCGCGGGGGTGATAGAGGCCTATAGTGACAAAATGCTACAGTCGCTTTTAAAAAAGCGAGTTAGCAGGATAGAGATAAGTCCCTTATTAAACCAAAATCATTAAAAAGAAAAATAGAAAAAATGAACAGATTACTTCTCATGTTCACAATACTGCCCTTTGCAAGACCAAATTAAACGTACCATAAATCGCTATGGTACTTGTTGAGTAATGATATACTCTCCCAGGAGAAAACACAATCACCGCCTCTTGTCCTCGTTTCGTCCGAACCACAATCTCAGAGATGAATTAGTTAAAGGGAGATTAAAAGTACAGCTTATAGTTGGGTTGGAAAAAGGGTATACCAATCGGTAACCATAGATGTAGGAATTGTTCCTTATTGTAAATATTTCGATGATAGTAAAACATTGAAGTTGGGAAATATGTACAAAAAACATAACAATTTTATTACCTGTACATCGGACTTTTTGTGGTCTATGCCTTATGTGCCCATGTGGACTATTTTTATATTGGAAAAACCATTAGACCATTACACAAAAGTTAGGGAACAACTTTACTTTTTATTTCTCTTAGGAAGCGAAAAGGAGCCCCCGAGATGGATAGTCCCATATGAGAGATCCCATTGGAATGAACACAGCAGGGGTTAAATTGCAGTTTAACAAAGAATCCTTATGCCTTTGGATGGTATGGATATGCCACACATAAATTATTACAGTGTGAAGCACGTGGATCCTGACTACACAGAGCGCTGGGTCCACATGGCCTCAACAATCTAAATGATCTGTCCCATCGATTTTATAATATGTTTGTCTTGTTACTTTTTATGTAATTTAATGTTGATTGTAAACAAAGAAAAAAATACAGGTTGGACATAAAAGCGTGATGACGCAGTTCACGCGTATTTAGAGAGAAGCGTGGTCGTCACGCCGAACTGGCTGGTTTGCCTTTCTGTCGCTCTTACTTCCCGTATGCCCTTATGTCAAGTTACGCCTAAATAAAGTAGCATTTTAATGTGAAGAATGGTGAGTGCCGTGAAGGATTTCTCTTTCTTTCTCCATTTTAATTCATGCATAGACTTTATACTGGTCTTTAAACTTACACTGAGTCACCACGCAACTCCGGTGCTAATTTGTTAGTTTTGCAAGCAGCTGTGTATCCGGAGATCCCACTAGTTGTTGCCTTGCAGCGTAGTGCCGAGGCTGTTTTTCTTTTTGTTTTGCTTGTAATCAATTAAGGATGCCTAAGGGTGTGTTTACATGATAGAGATCCCGATTGGTATTTGGTCTTTTTTTGGCACGCAGGGGGATGGCTCTTGTCCGCGGTTTGTAGATTTGTCAGGTGCAGCAAAACGAGTTGAAAAACATTAAACCTGTTTCCAAACCATTTTATAACCATTGATTATATCTTGTAACTGTGTATATATTGTGTGCATAACAATTTCTATTACCCTTGGACAGTTTAATCAGATATTTTAACGCTTGAATGCATATGCTTTTTGCAAGGAAATACCTCTCGGATTTAACTTGTTCTGGAAGATGCTGAAAATAATACCATGACTCATAAATCTTACATATTAAACTGATACAGCTAAAGCAGAGAAAGATGGGCAGAGTACATTTCGAACAACACCCAAGTCAAGATGCACTTAACTGAAATAACAACTCCATTTAAAGGAGTTGTTGTTTTGCTGAGACGTTGAAATAATAAGCAATGTATGCATAAATGAGTATTGATGTGATTCCCATATATGTACTTATTTTTGATTTCCTAAAAATTGCTCCCCAAAAGCTAAATTAACCAATGATCAACCAACACATACTGCGACAATGTAACACGTATCAAATGTATAAAAGCTCTGTACTTCCTGATATTAAATAGAGTCATATTATCCAATCTATCGAGTGGACATGGTATTTCTTTGGGATCCCAGCTGGTTTACAGCAAAACAATAATTTTAATTTGGAAGAGATAGCAATTGCAGCAGTACAGATAAAAAGGATAAATTTGTACTTCACATTTGGTGCCAGCGACTCGTCAGACGATCTGAGGAGGAGGAGTCTCTCAACCTTGGTGGGGCGCGCCACACCCCATGGCCAGACCAATTTGGGCAGCCTGACATGTGACTGATCAGCACAAAATACGGGTAGGTACGCTGTTTTTTTAAATCAGTGTCTTATTCCGTTTCAGACTGCTCACTTTTATTTGCCAGTGGTTAAGTCGCCCTACTGGGGTTACCTGCTTAATCTTGTGTGCGTTACGTACCCATGTGCCTGTGCTATTGGCCTCACGCCATTGCTATCTCTGGATGCTTGATGGTTTGCCCGTAGTGACTGGTTAGGACTTCTTTCTCCTTTTATTTCCGGGTACATGGAAACTGGTTAACAGGATTAGTTAGTTGGGGGGTTTGTAGTTAGTATTAAAAGACCCGAGATAGGCCAGGCAGCTATTTCCAGCCTGCAGTCAGTGGACACAACGACCCAAAGGGGCCAAGCAGTTCTGTCCTGCTTGTAGTCTGTGGACACAAATGACCTGTAGATAAGGCCAAGTAGAAGCCCTGTTTGCAGTCAGTGAGACAGGAAGCCTTCGGTGAGAAGCCAGGCGGTTAGTTACTGCCTGCTGAGTACGGGAACTCATATACATCAGAAGCAGACGGATCAGATCCCGTCCGTCTGTAGATCAGATAGATCAGATAGGGAAAGCGTTAGGTAAATTTGGTATACGTGATTAGCACTTACCAAGCCAGTTTCCTCAGATTTGGGGTGAGACAGGCAGCGTCTGTTATCTCCAAATTGTATCTGTGCTTAATTCCCTTTTTTTCCGCCATCAGCGAACACACACTGTTGTCTGTGTTCATACTTCCTCTTTTTACAGATGCAGTTACAATTTAATCTGTTCCTGCTTTTAAACACGCTCCATTTTTTCCAAGCCTGGTCTGTCACCTTTGTGAGCACAGATATATATTTCTGATAACTGCCGCGCGCTATTTCTTATTAGCGCAAAATTGCACTTATTTTTGGGTTTGGTACAGATCTCATGATGGCAACTTTCAAGGCAATGTTTAGTTCAAAGAACAAAGTTGATTCCTAGTTTTTACAACTTCTCATGCTGGTGAATGACGACAGAGAGGAAAGAAAAACAATATTGCTGATTACGCTAAATTAATGAAGATTTGCACCCAAGTGGGAGATTACAGGTCCAACTATGGGATAGGGCTTTGAAGGATTGTTAAAAGGGGATAACTTGAATGATAAAAAAATGTGACAAAGCAGTAGTGGTTGAGCGATTATTATCGAAAAAGTTGAAATCGAGCAACGTTTTATGTTGAATCCGATTTTTTCGATCACGCGATAATTTAGGTGTAAAATCTGCGCTGAATCTATTAAATTTCGCGACATTTCTGTGCTCTTCCCCATCCTGCAATTTTTGGTGGCCAGCAAATCAGGTTAGAGAATAGAGAAGGGTGACTGGGTTGTGGCGACACGTCATGACTGTGGATGCCCGTATGGTTGTGATTGGCTGGAAAAATCACATGAACTCTTTTACATAGAACTAGCCCTTCCTAAAACTGTTCCAGCATCAGTGTGTGTCTGGTATCAAAGAGTGCAGGACGTTTTTGTGTGCCTCGCTCTCTTCTCAAAACAGCTCAAGCGAAACTGTTTCTCTTTGTTCACTACATGTACACTATGCTTTTTAGCTGTGAACATTAGAACTTAGGTAGATATAGATTTTCAGTTTTTTTCAATTTTAAAGAGCATCACGCTGTACAGCCGAGGGGGGAGGGGAGGGAGTTGCAGTCAGTTTTGTATCAAATACCCACTTTGTTTCTTGTCAATAGGATACAGAATTTTTTCCTAGTCACCGTCAATGTATTTATAGGTGCAAAACCATGTTTTATTATCCGTACACAAATTTAATTAGGATTTGTTCACATTGGCGAGGCCCTTTTTTGTTAAAAAGAAAAGGAACCCCATCGTTGTACGGATAAAACCATACGAAATTTGCTAGTAATTGCAGGTTAATTTGATAGGTGCAAAAACCAACCTATTCTTAACAGTACACAAGTTTAATTCCGTGTTTTTCATATTTGGCGCAGCCCACTTTGTTCAATCAGACCCACTTTGTTCTTACAATAGATACAGTATTTTCTAGTCACCGCAGGTGTATTATAGGTGAAAAAAACACGTTTTAATTATCCGTACACAATTTAATAGGTTTTGTTCACCTTTGGGCGCAAGGCCATTTTTGTTAAAAAAGACCCATCTTGTACGATATTACATACAGAATTTTGCTAGTAATTGCCAGGTGGTATTTCATAGGTTGCAAAAAACCACCTTACATTATCCGTATACATTTCGAAATAGGTGTTTTTTTATTTACTTTGGTGCGGCCCAGTTTTTGTTCATCATAACCACCTTGTACTTAAATTTGAATACAGAAAATTTTCTAGTCCACCGCATTGTATTTATAGGTGCAAAAAACCATGTTTTATTATCCTACACAATTTTAATTAGGTTTTGGTTCACTTTGGTTGCAAGGCCATTTTTGTCTAAAAGACCCATATGTACGGCTTTTTTAAATAACAAACAGAAATTATGCTATAAATTGCAGGTGTATTTTGATAGGTGCAAAAAACACCTATTATTAACATTACACTAATTTTAATTCCGTTTATTTCACTTTTGGCACAGCCCAGCTTTGTTCAAAGACCCTTCTTGTACTTATATAACCATACAGGCAAATTTGCTAGTAATTGCTAGTAATTTGCAGGTGTATTTCATAGGTGCAAAAACCACCTTTTATATCCGTATACATTTCCAAATAGTTGTTTTTTTTATTACTTTGTGTCGCACCAGTTTTTGTTTATAGAGGCCACCTTGTAAACTTAAATTTGAATAACAGAAAATTTTGTAATTACTGTTGGTTGTATTTCATTGGTGCAAAACCACCGTTTATTTGTTACCGTATCATTTTTTAAAAAAATAGCTTGTATTGCACGTGGTAACGGCCATAGTTTTTTTCAAATAGCCAGGTTGTACGACCAATTCTGATAGAATATTTTCTAGCAACGGTTCATCGTTTGTCCCACTTTTCTCATCCGTGTAACTTTTAAATAGTTTTTATTGGCACTCGTTGAATCTCATTTTGGCGCACGTTGTATTATCTTTTTGTTGAAAACTATCAATTCCTATCCTACTGGCATTTGTAAACCCTGGGACCGAAGGGAGAACACTGGTTGATTTTGTCTTATGATTCTTCCACCAGAACCGCATTTCACAGTATTCACTAGAAACATTTTATTTCTAATACTAGTTGCTGTAGGAAATTAGAGGGAATTTAAGAATAGCTGTGATTGCCGTCTTTTAATATAAGAACTTTAAAAAACTCTTCCATACCTTCTTAAATATTATCTTTCTAAACATGGAGCAATTTCAGAGGGTTTAAACGAGCAAAGAGGGGGGGAGGGCATGGAGGAGAGTTACGAGAGAAGGGGCTCCCCTTCCCGGGCTGATACAACAGCATCCGCGGATCGTCGTGCAGGGCCCTCAGGCCTTCACGCGGGTCAGGGGCCCCGTGAATCTCAGTAACAACAGCGTCGCCAATCTGTTCTTCAGTGGGTTTAAAAGCAACCTGCATGCTGCGGTCCAGGGCAGGGGGGTTCATGTCCGTTCAACTAAAATGGGGGGTTTAAAGACTCCTTTTTTCGGGGACTTTTTAATCTGTTTGGGGAGACAGGTTTTAATGGTCATACTGCGGCCAGACAGGGATAGTCAATGTCCATTCAACTAAAATGGTGGTTTTAAAAAAACTCCATTTTCAGGACTTTTTTTAAACTGGGGCGAAGGTTTTAATGTCTAAGGGACAGAGCAGGGGATATCCCTATTTCCGTTTTAAAAAAAATGGGGGGTTGAAAGACTCCTTTTTTTTTTTTTTTTTTTGGACTTTTTTAATCTGTGGGCAGACAGGTTTTAAAGGGCATAAATGGGTCCAGGACAGGGATAGTCAAAGTCCAGTTCAACAAAAAAGGTGGTTCAAAAAACTACTTTTTCAGGCACTTTTTTTAAACTGTGGGTCAGACGGGGTTTAATGGTCAACTGTGGTAAAAAGAACAGGGATATCATATGTCCCCGTTCAACAAAATGGTGGGTTTAAAGACTCCTTTTTTTTTCCGGCACTTTTTTATCTTGGGTCAAAAAGGGTTTAAAGGGCATACTGCGGCCCAGACAGGGATAGTCAATTTCATTCAACTAAAAAAGGGGGTTCAAAGACTCCTTTTTTAGGCACTTTTTTTAAACGGGGATCAATAGGTTTAAGGGTCAGCTGCTTCCCAAAACGGGTAGTCAATGTCCATTCAATTTAAAAAAATGTTTTAAATAATACTGCCTTTTGCACTTTTTTAAATTTGTGGGTCATGCAGGGTTTTGGGGGCCATGCTGCGTTCCGGACAAAAATTTAATGTCCATTCAAGTATAATATTGGTTTAAATCATACTCCTTCTGGGCCCTTTTTAATTTTTGGGGGGCTGCAGGTTTGGGGCCCCAAGCGCGTTTTCCCGGACAGGGGTATCAATGCCAGTCAATAAAAAAGATGGTTCAAATCATACTGCCTTCTGGCCTTTTAATTTGTGGGGCAAGCAGGTTTTTTAAGGGTCAGCTTTGGAAAAGACAGGGATAGTGAATGCGGATTTTTTTTCTGTGGCTTTTAAAAACCAAGTTGTTGCCAAGATGTACACATAACCATTTGACTGTTTTGGAGTTTAAATTTCCCGCTTTTTCCAGCCCTGTTTGCGTAAAATGAAGGGGTTTTTCCCCTCCCATAGACTTTAATGGTCATCGGGGATAATCTATTATCGATATCGAAATGTCTTTATAATTGCCGAATCGACTACGACCCGACGATAACAACGTAATCGCTCTCACTACCAAAACGTTAGCATGGGGACAGAACAGCGGTCACCATGCTAAAGGGGCAATTTTAAATTTAGCTGGAATGCAATGTAAAAAGGGGAAATTTAACTCATTACATGTATGCTCTTATGCCCAAACCACCTCCTTACGATCCCCAGTGTTGGACCTGCCCACATTGTGGTCAGCAGAATCCTATTTCTGCAGAATATTGTGTTAGCTGTAGGAGGGGACGCCCTACTCCAATCCCTCCCTGCATTTCCCCTACGGCCCCTATGCCGGAGCTACCCACCTCCTCCGGCAGCCATGTTGGTGTGGCTCACACTCCCTCTCCTGCCAGAGATATTAAACTAAGCCCCCGCCCCTTCCTCAAAAGGGGGCCATATTTGGGACAGTCAATTCTCCACTTCCTGTTGTTCGGCCATAAATTGCTGTGGCCACTTCCCCACTTCCTGTGGTCAGCCATGTTGCTACACCCGAACTTCCCACTTCCGATGGCCATGTTGCTCATCCTCATCCGCCCACTGACCCAAATTTCTTCCACAATTATTCACAATGATGCAGCTGCACTCGCTCATGGGAATCCTTGGGCCGGGGCACCCCGCTGTCCCACAACCTCTCTTCCCTTTGCTCACTACATCGGGAACCTTTTATATACCTTCCTCATCTGTCGCCTCTATTCTCACATTGGGCACTGCTGAGGATACTGGAGAGGATTCTAAGTTGCCTATTGCTGTCGGAGGCTCTTCCCCTAAGGTGACACCTAAAAGAGAAGCTTCTGATCGTGAATTTCAAGACTCAATACTTTTAATTCCCCCAGTTAAATCTGACAACTTTTCTGATGAACGCAGCTCATTTCATGACAAGCAGCACTTCACCACCAGACGCTATGTCCCTCGCTCTAGTGAGGAACCACCACCGCAGGACATGCCTATGCTCGTTACCTCTATCTGGGACCCTTCTACCACACTCATGGTTGTTAAAGGCGATATTGTGGATACTACTGCTATTGTCAACCCTGATAATCCACACCTACTACTTCTCGGCAGTTTGTCAGGGCAACGTGTTCGTCATGGTGGAATTGAATTAATACTTCTTCTCCAAAACACGAGAAGACCCCTATCTCCCCTCCTGACATATCCACCGGGACTTCAATGTTGCCTTTACCAGCTCCACCTCCTCCTGCCACTGATTTGCTACTTGATTGGGCAACTGTTTTACCTCCACCACCACCACACCTACGGATACTATCTCTCCATCGATCCCTGCCAACAATCCTTCCCACACTCTGCGCCAGGATTCCTGTCCTTCCTCAAAATAATCGTTCAACCACAGAGCAGCCCATCTATGTGCCTTTTACTCCTTCTCAAGTCAATAACCTGTTGACCCAATTGCCAGACCCTGACAAGAATCCTATGCTATTTTACCGTGCCAATTCTCAAGTCCAAAAGACTTACTCCGCAAACTGGAAAGATCTGTATCATGTTGGCAACATAAAGGCTGGAGAGTCCTTCTGGCCTATCATTAAGTCTCCCCTGCAAGAAACACGGGGGAAATACCTGTGCCACTTTTCTGGGGAGGAGTTCTATCGAACCCAATCCAGGCCAAAAGAACGTTTAGCTAGTCCCTCACTCAATCTTTTCCGTTCCACTCAAGGCCCCCGAAAACTGAAAGAAAAGTTCTACAACAGACTGTCTGCTTAATTTCAAGACAAGGGTTTTTCCTCAATACTAAAACTCATAAACTTTCCTCGCATCCTTTTTGTTTCAAGGCCTCTTTAAAACCCCATTCGGAATATTTTAAACTGTTCGCCCTGAATATGCTAAAACTCCTGGAACCCAACTTCTCCCTTTGCAAAGGCTCAAAGTTCCTTGCTGTCCCAAGCTATTCCTCTCACCCATTGAAGAAGACTTCTAAGGGGCCAAATTCCAAAACACATTCGTGATCCTATATTCTATAATAAACCTATGCAAGTTTACCCGGGAATCTCCCAACTAAGGGTTCACGTTCTTTCACCGCACGCCCCCACAGGATTGGCAAACTTTCCCCCCACCCTTTTTTTTAAAACTGCCAAAAAAACCCTGGGCACGTAAAACAAAGACTCCCCGGCTAGAGCCGCACTGAGTACAAAAAACTCCCACGCCCTCGAAAAAACTTTCTCTCAGATTTCCCATTCAAGCCCACCCTCCATTTCATTTCCTGCTCCACAATAGACAAAAATTCAACGAGAAGCACAACACAGACCATGTCCACAATAACCCTTCGCTAAAACCCAAATCAACTACAATCAATTCCAAGAGGCTTACCCTATGATGCCCCAAACTGCCACTTCCTCCTCCTCCATCACTTTCAATTCCTCCCTCCTCAACAAGGAATTTTCGCAAGCCTTGTCTATTCCGTCCATTCGCAAAAATTCCACAGAAAAGCCCTCCGGGACCTGTATGACTGTCACTCTCCCCATTAAGGCCTCAACTTCCTTTTTTTCCTTGTAGACACGGGGTGCAGAAAACTCACATACAAAAAAATCAGCTCACCGTTTTCAAAAGTGGATTGCAGGGAAAACCCCCGGGGAAAAGGAGGAGTAAAGAAAACCAGGAAAAAAGGTTTTAATCCAACAATCCAAAGGGGCCAAAAATTAAAATAAAAAATTTTTTATTACAGCATCAATAAAATATGCAAACGCACCCCCCAGGTAAATGGACCGACGCGTTTTGGGGGGCATACCCCTCATAAAAGGGCCTGCCCACTCAGTAGACCCATATTATATATAAATCCAATGTAATCAATCTGACTCACCTGTGTCGCAAAACGAACACAACCTGTTTAAAATATCTTGAACTCCGGTCGCGCCGCGAGCAAGAGCACCCCAGCGCCTGCCAGGACCGAACCCCACTGAAATACACCGCAAATGCGCAGGATCAGCCGGGGCCAATGCCACGAAGCCCACAGCGATCTGTCCAGGGCTTTCATGGAGTGGCACAACCTGTGCGTAAAAGGGTCAAAGGCAACACAGAAAAAAAGGAACAAAAAAAACTTTACTAAAAAAGAAAAAATAATCAAAACACACGACCACAGGATAAGCAAATTGAAACAGACAGACAATACCTGTTTAAACATGGGGGACAAATAAAAATAAAATAATATTAACAAAGTAAACTCCATAAAGGGCAAAATCAAAAAAATTTCCCAGTTCTTATCAATGCATAAAAATATAAATGTGAAATACGAAGCATAGCCAAACCAAAGCGGCTGTGCAAACATACATAATTAGAAAATGGTATAAAAATTTCTTTGCGGAATTCAAACCCCTTTGGCCCAAAAGGGTATTGGGGGCCCCACTATCCGTAGGCTTCCCGATTACGCAATGAATAAATGAGGTCCCTCCGCATTTATTTACTGATATTTTTCAATAGCGAAGGCACGAAATGATTTAGTGCTGGATTGATGCCATATTGATAAAATGACGAGCCACATTGGAAATATTGCGGGTTCCAGATTATTGATGTAATTGAGATGCTCACAATTTCATGTCTTAAACTTACGGATAGTTGACCCCACATAATACAGATGACATTGAATGTACTCCACTATATATACTACAAACGTGGAGTTACAATTTAGAAATTGTTTAATCTGATACTGACGTCCCTGTGACTCGAACCTTTTTGTAATTTTGGAAAGAGACATGTTTTACAGGGATATGCTCCACATTTGTAATAACCCTGATGTCTCAGCCTGTTACCATCAGATACAGGAGTAGAGCAGAAGACATTGGGACTGATCGTGCGAGATTTTTTCGCAACTACTCTACATCCTTGGGATAGAATGTGTTTTAAAAGGTCATCCTCAAATAGAACCGGTAGATATTTCTGTATTATTTTTTGAATCTCCGGAAAACAAACATTATAATCTACAGCTAGTGTCGGAATTTTAGAGACTTGTTGAACACATTTCTGAGGGTATAATAAAGAGCCCCGATCTTTACGGTCAGCCAGATCTGTCCTGAAAACTTCTGACATTCCTCCGGATTTCATCCATTCCCCTGATTACATTTCCTGCGTGGGAGTGGATGGACGCCCAACTCAGACTCGCTTGACCTATCCTGTTCCAGTTGGACATCATGGACTCCTATCCAGACTGCTTGTTTCTCCTACCTGTCCCACTAACCTGCTTGGAGTGGATCTTCTTCAAAAAATGAATGCTACTATCAGATATGATTCTTCTGGAATGTTTTTGGACTTTGATTCTCCTGTATCTCATGAAGTCACCTGCGCATTGGAAGCTCTCCCAGTTCTTCTTTTTTCATCCACAATGCCTTCCATTCCTCATGATCTCTTCAATCAAGTCTCTCCTGAAGTATGGTCACAAGGTGCCGATGATGTTGGTCTCCTTCCTGTTGCACCAGTCCATGTTTTCTTGAAAGCTGGTGCTACACCTCCTCGATTGCCCCAATATCCCTTAAAGCATGACCAAGAACTTTCTCTGGAAAACCAAATCACTGCCTTCCTGGACAAAAGTCTGCTCATCCACTGCATTTCACCTGCCAATACACCTCTGTTCCCTGTTCGCAAGAAGATTGTCCCTGGTGAACCACAAAAATATCACTTGGTTCAAGATTTAAGGTCAGTGAATGCGGTCATTGTTTTTGAGACCCCTGTGGTCCCAAACGCGCATGTACTTCTCAGCCAAGTGCCCTCGTCTGCTACATGCTTCACAGTCTATGATCTCTGCAATGCTTTCTTCAGTGTTCCATTACACACGGATTCTCAATACCTCTTTGCTTTCACTTATTGTGGTACTCAACTCACCTGGACAAGATGCCCTCAAGGGACCCAGAATTCTCCCAATCAATTCACTCAAGCTCTACAGGCCTGTCTTCAACCCTGGATTCTAGAACATTCTGAAGTCCAACTTTTGCAATATGTGGATGATATTTTACTCTGTGCTCCTGACATTACTACCTGTGCATCAAGTTCTCTGAGTCTTCTTCACCACCTGGCATCTATTAACTGCAAGGTTTCGAAGTCTAAACTCCAATGGTGTTGTGACAAAGTTGTTTTTCTTGGACACTGTATATCTCAAGGAACCAAACACCTTAATGATGACCGCAAGAAAGCTGTGATGTCCATCCCATCATCTACCAATCTCAAACAACTACAGGCATTTCTGGGCCTCATCACATACTGCCGACAATGGATACCCAACGCATCTAGCTTGATGCAAACTCTCTATGCCTCTTTCCAGGACATTTCTTCAACCCACAGACTCTCACCTGAGGCCGAGGCCTGCTTCCTGAGACTCAAAGAACTTATTCTTGAAGCTCCTGCTCTGGGTATCCCGGACTACTCACAACCTTTCAACCTTTTTCTCTCTGAACATCAAAGCCATGCCTCTGGTGTTTTGGATCAAAAACATGGAGATCGTATGAGACCTCTGGGATACTACTCATGCAATATAGAACCTGTCGCACAGACTGCTCCTACCTGCCTCAGAGCTGTTGTTGCTGCACAGCTCCTTCTTGACAAAACTCAAGACATCATTTTGGGACATCCTGTGACTATCATGACACCTCATGACCTCCAAGGG
This sequence comes from Phyllomedusa bahiana, assembly GCA_025379985.1. Taxonomy (NCBI): domain Eukaryota; kingdom Metazoa; phylum Chordata; class Amphibia; order Anura; family Hylidae; genus Phyllomedusa; species Phyllomedusa bahiana. Next base: position 2,871 of record JAODAL010025626.1, on the reverse strand, counting down.
ATCCTGAAAAAATCCCAGCAACCTCACATCACCAAGCAACGTAATCTTCGACTACAATGCTCATTACTGATGCCTGAAAATGTCACCTTGAAGAGGTGCACTACCCTCAACCCAGCCACCCTGCTTCCTCTCTCAAAGGGGGACGATGGAGATCTGATTACCTCAGAAGACGATGAAGACACTTCAGATGATCATGACTGCCTTGAAGAAATGGAGGCGGAAACCTTCCACCTTCCTACTGTCTCTGTTTCCAAGCTGGAGGATCCAGATTATGTCTTCAGATATGCAGATGAACAAGGACGATTCCATACAGGATTTGCTGTGGTTACCTTGCATGAAACCGTAAAGGCTGCATCTTTACCTTCGAGTATGTCAGCCCAGGAAGCTGAACTTTGGGCTGTAACAGAAGCTTGCAGCTCGCTGAAGGAAAGACTGTAAACATATACACCGACTCAGCCTACGTGTATGAGGTGGCCCACGACTTCGGCCTGAAGTGGGCCCTGTGAGGTTTCCAGACAGCTAGTGGAATGCCAATCAAGAACCAAGAGGCTGTTCAGACCTTGATGTATGCTCTCCAGCTGCCAGCCCAAGTGGCTGTCTTGAAAACTAAAGCTCATGGAAAAATAGAGACAGAGGAGGCCAGGGGCAAATACAACGCTGATCAGGCTGCAAAGGCTGCAGCCCTCCTCCCAGTAATTCGAGAGAAAGCAGGAGTGGCTGTATACGTACTCACAAGAACAAAGAAGAAGAAGCTAGAAGAAAAGAAGAAGACAGAAGAAAGGGAAGAAGAGGAAGCTAAGAAGAATGAAGAGGAAAGGAAGAGAGAAGAGGATGAAGAACAGAACCAAGGGCAAAATATACTGAACCCAGGTGTTGACCTGTTGAGACAATTTCAAACCCAAATAAGCCCAAAGGAAAGGAGGAGCTGGGAGGAGGAGGGAGCTGAGATGCAACAGGATGGATTCTGGAGGAAAGACGATAAACTTTGTCTACCAAGGGCATTATATCCAGCTGTAGTCCAATGAGCTCATGGTACTACACACAGAGGAACAAACCAAATGATTTCTTCCATTAACAAGATATATCTGGCGCCTGGAATTTCGACCACAGCAAGAAACTATTCCAAGAGTTGTGAAATATGCAATGCTTGTAACCCAGGAGGACTGGTGCCAACACCACAAAAGCATCTGGCCAAACCATCGTATTCCTTCCAACGGATCCAGATTGACCACATTGAATTGCCCAAGAGTGGAAAATACAAGTATGTCCTAGTGGTGGTGGATATGTTCTCAGAGTGGCCTGAGGCCTACCCAGTCCCTAATATGACCGTAAGAACTACCGTGAAAAAATTGTTGACTGAATTGGTATGCAGATTTGGAATCCCAGAAGTTATTGAGTCTGACCAAGGACCTGGATTCACAGCAGAAGTAATCAGAGACATTTGGAAGCTAGAAGGAGCTGACCTCGGATTGCACTCCCCATACCAACCCCAGAGCTCGGGTAAAGTCGAGAGAATGAGTGTCACACTGATAAACAAAATTCTCAAAGCAAGTAAGGAAACATCACTTCCATGGCCAGAAATCCTACCCATTGCCCTGTACTCTGTCAGAAACACCCCTAGGCAACCCACTGGTCTCACACCTTATGAGATATTATTCTTAGGCCCACCTAGGTTCGGACAATACTATCCACAACAGTTGGAAATGATAGCCTTGTGAAACATGTCATAAGTTTGTGTAACAAATTGAAATTAATCCATGCCGCAGTGTTTTCCTCTATTCCAGACCCTGACTCAGATCAGAGCATCCACAAACTACAACCTGGTGATTTTGTGTGGGTAAAGAAACACGTCAGAGATTCTCTGGAACCCAGATTTGAAGGACCATACCAAGTTCTTCTGGTGTCCCCAATCTCAGTGAAACCAGAAGGAAGACCTTCTTGGGTGCATGCCTCACACTGCCAGAAAGCAGCTGGGCCAATAAGTCATCATGAATCACTCTTTTATCCTTTATTACATCTGTGTTGTCTGGGTGTGTGTGAAAATACAAGGGGGACGACCAAGGGGGGTGGCTGATGAATACAAAGCTAAGGATCAGAACAAAACAGGACGCGAACCAATAATAATGCAAATAATGATAAACAAAGGTGTAGATTGGAAAAATTGTATCTATTATAACCCACAGAGATTTGTAAACCACACCCGAGATACCCTACAAATCATAGCTGAGCAATTAGAACTAGTGATGAGCGATTACGGTGACTATTGTCATCGGGTCGATGGTCGATAACGGCAATAACCAATAAGATATTCGATGGTCGATGAGAGATTATCACCGATGACCAGTAAAGTCTATGGGAGAGCAACAACACCTTCATTCTTACACCCAAACAGGGCTGGAGAAGCTGGAATTAACATCCACAACAGGATACCTGCTACATCTTAGGCAACACACTTAGTTATAAAAGCCACAGAAAAAAACTCACAGACCATTCACTACCCCTGTCTTGCACCACAGCATGACCCTTATCCCTGCATGACCCACAAATTAAAAAGTGCCAGAAGCAGTATGATTTTGAACCATCATTTACTTTGAACTGGACATTGAATACCCTGTCCTGGAACTCAGCATGAGCCCCAAACCTGCATGACCCCCAGATTTAAAAAGTGCCGGAAAAAGGAGACTTTCAACCACCATTTTAGTTGAACTGGACATTGACTATTCCTGTCCTTTACCACAGTATGACCATTAAACCTGTCTGACCCACAGATTAAAAAGTGCCGGAAAAAGGAGTTTTTCAACCACCATTTAGTTGAACTGACATTGACTATACCTGTTCTGGGCCACAGCATGAGCCCCAAATGCATAACCC
>JAODAL010025625.1:0-58285 GCA_025379985.1 Phyllomedusa bahiana | reverse complement strand
TTTTAAAAATTTCCAAAAAAACACTTCCCACGGGCCCACCTACTTAGAACCTACCTAGCTGTGGCCCACCATCACCTACCTAACTGGGTCCCACCTATAACATACCTACCTACCTGGGGCCCATCTACCTACAACATACCTAACTGGAGCCCACCTATCACCTGCCTATCTGAGGACGACCTTCCTATCTGAGGCTCACCTACCATCTAACTACCTGGACCCAACATACCTACAACCTACCTAACTGGGGCCCACTTTCAACCTACCTAACTGGAGCCCACCTACCTACCTGGAATCCATTTACCACCAACCTAACTGGAGCCTTTCTACCTACCTAATTGGGGCATACTTATCTACCCGGGGGCTATTTACCTACCTTACTGGGGCCTATGTATTTGATACCTACCTAACTGGGGCCCACCTATCACCAACCTATCTGGGGACCACCTACCTACCTGAGGCTCACCCACCACCTACCTACCTAGGCCCCACCTACCTTCAACCTACCTAACTGGGGACCACTTACAGCCTACCTAAATGGGGCCCACCATCACCTACCTAGGGCCCACCTATTACCTACCAACATGGGGCCCACCTACCTACAACCTACCTAACTGTAGCCTACCTACATACAAAGCCTACCTACATACAATCTACCTAACTGGGACACACCTATCACCTACCTACCTGGGGCCCATCCTCCTACAACTTAACTAACTGAGGCCCACCTATCACCTACCTATCTGAGGACCACCTTGGTATCTGAGGCTCACCTACCATCTACTTACCTGGTCCCAACCTACTTACAACCTACCTAACTGGGGCCCACTTACAACCTACCTATCTGGGACCCACCTACCTAATAGGAATCCACCTACCACCAACCTAACTGGAGCCTTTCTTCCTACCTAACTGGGGCCTGCTTATCTACCTAGGGGATCTTCCTATTTTCTACCTACCTAACTGGAGCTGAGCTATCACCTGCCTACCTACTTAACTGGTGCCTATCTACTGGCTAACTACCTACCTATCTGGGACCCAGCTATCACCTGCTTACCTACCTACCTGTGGCCTAACTATTTACCTAACTGGGGCCTACCAACCTACCTGCCTTGTGCCTACCAACCTATCTACCTTAGACCTATCTACCAACCTGCCTGGGAGAGAGGACTGTATATAAATGAAAGATTTCTGTGTGTAACAGCTTGCTGAAAAATAAAGAAAGACTTGTTTTTGTTTCACCATTAACCTTTTGTCCGCTCTGTTGCTACTGCACATGCACAACATCATGGGCACCTCACTACAACATCACACAGCAGGAGGGACCACAACCACCATCATGGAGTGTGCCCCGAGGGAAGTGATTCCATCTAACTAAGAGGGTTTTACCATAACTCATTTCATACCTCCTTTATCCAGCCTTAGCGTTTAGTGTGCTCAAAAGAGGGTGTGTGTTATTTTTTTTGAAATACATATCATGTGACCCAGCATGCCATGCTCCACAGTGTGGTCACTCTAATCAAATAACAGTCTGTTTATGTAAAGAGCTCTGAGTAGTTACAAAGTAGCAGAGTGATAATAGATTCTGCCTACCAAAAACAGGGGTCCTAGGTTCACATCCCTGAAGAAGTCAAACATATAGATTTTTTTTGTCTCTGCACACACCCGATTGAGATTTATTTTTTCTTTTTATTTATCTGCACTGTTTGACTAATTACTAAGGAGTACAGAGGGCAGGAGTAGAATGACATTAGCTGGTATTGAACACTTGCTCAGCAGTGAGTTACTGTGTGTGATTACTAAGCAGGGAAAAGGTTGGCAGTAGCTGACCAAGCGGAGAGGTGATGTCTAAGCATGTGCGGCAAGACTGAGGAACTCTCGACCCTGGTTGTATCCCCTGGAGATGAGCTGTACACTATGGATCACTAAGGTAGCAGCTAAAACAAATATGGTTGACATTTTTAATAATGATGAATAGGGAAAATGTTTATTATTTAATTTTCAAGCCTCCCACGTCAATATTACTTTTTGGCAAACCGCCTTTAAATTGCAGGTCTCCCTCTTCAATGTAATAGTGCCAGTCAAACAAGAGTGGTATGGTCGGAGTATAACTACGACTCCCATCCTCTCCTCTGCTCCAGACCACTACACATAACCAAGGTAAAACTTGGATGTGGATATTGTATGTGGTCTGATGGGGATGGAGGGAGATATAGATTAGCCATGTGTCTATCTATGATATGTTAAACTGTGACAAATGTGTGAGGCAGACAGACATGTGAGACTGATGTGGGAGACAAACAGATATGTGACTCATTTTGTGTAGTGTACTGCACAATACAGTTCTGTTTTGCACATTGTATTATGTGGTAAAATGCACGCATTTATGTCCGAGAGGCCTAAAAATTAAAAGGTAATATTTTCATGTACAGTAGCTGTAGGGAGGGACCCCAAGATCAACTCCCCTTTGGGCTTCAGGCTCCCCAGTCCGACATTGGTTTACATCACGGCTGCAACAATGAAAATGACTTAGCAACTTCAAACCTGTGCAGCAGTGATAAGGTGGAAGCCACAGTTGGTGATGCACACAAAAACAACAGTGCTGCTAACAGAAGCAAAAATGTGACTGAATTGCGAGCCAATATTGAATTGCCCTTGTTTACTGTCATAAATAAGGGTTAGCTAGGTCAAGATGTTTAGCACACCCAAAAAGTTCAGGATTCCAGTCAAGCAATTTTATGCTTCATACTTGCACTTCAAAACAAGTTTACAGTTCAATGCCGAACATTTCAAAATGAATATCTATGCCATCTAGCCTGTAACTTAACAAACAGCTCCCTTAGCTATCAAAATTTAGGTATTTTACCTCACAACTGAAAACAGTTTGTTCACACCATCTTTATGGTGCTGGCTCCTACAGGGCTTGGCATAGCCTGTCTTTCAAATAAAGAAAAAAATCACTTACAAAAAATCATTTTTTAATCTCATCCCCAAAAAAAAAAAGGGGGGGGGCAAGTTAAATTTGGGAAAAGCCTTTAAGGGTTTTTTTTTAAAAAGGGTGGCCGTGATGTGGTAGGGTTTAAAACGGAATAGGAAAAGATCCAAGGTTAAAAAGGTTTGGGGAAGAGGGGAGGGGAGGTGGGATGAAAAGAACCCATGGGTCTGGATGATATGTTATGGCATGTGGGGCCAGACAACATTGTGAGGTTGATTTGGACAAACAGAAGGAATTTTTGAGTGACCCCATTTTTGGGGGGAAGCAGGTTTAAGGGGGAAAAAGGTAAATTTCAATGTAAGTAGGAGGGTGGGGACCCTGCCCGGGGTAAGGCACCTGAATTGGTTACTTCGCTGAAATGAATGGCTAAGCCTCTAAAGGAGGTGATGGGGGAAGAAGGGTGTGGTGGTCGGAAAAAAAGGGAAAGCGAGTTTGAAGGTTTTGAATAATTTTCCTGGGAGTTTGGACAAAAAATTAGGATTGGTGAATAGTTCCTTGTTTGTTAGTCTGACGTTTCAAATGTTTTGCAGTTTTAAAAATTTGTATTTTAGGATTTTTTATGAGTTTGCAAATCATTGGTGGTTTGAGTTTTCTTCACGGCGTTTTTTCAAATGAAAAATCACACCTCATTTTTTATATCTTCCATATTCGAAAACTTTTTTCTGGTTTTAGGGAACGATAAATGGGGTTAATTTTTTTGTAAAATTGTCTGGTCTGTGGAGAAATGAAGCATTAGGGTTAAAAGAGGGCAAAAAAGTAGATTTTAAGAGTGAGAGGTTGGGGGAAATCTTTATAGGTTCCTGCGGGGGTGGCAATGAAAAATTTAACCCCCAGGGGCGCTATGGGGTTGGAAAAAGGGGAAGAAGGTAACCCACTGGTTGTTGGCAATTTTTGTGGGGCAGTTTAAAAAAGGTCAAGAAGGCAGACCCGTGTAAAATTTTAAGATAAAGGTCCAAGGGTTTGGGTGTTTTCCCCTTTAGAGTGCCTCCTAAAGGTTTCCAAAACTGGGGGCGGGTTAGGTGAGAGAAAAATAGTCGAAAGGGTTTGGATTTGGATACCAATGGGGTTTTCTTGTGATAAAGTTCCCTAATATTCATTGAAAAATTAATATTTTTATTATTGATTTACTATGATGATCTATTACACTTTAAAGCATATGTATAAATGATCAGCATAAAAGATTTTGAATAAAGAAGCAAATATGTTCATCTATGGATGACAGCACATCAGGCTGCAGGGATGGTTTCCTATATTACAACGTTGTTGGCTGAAAGTCGACCGTTTTTTTTCCAATGCACGACCGCAGTTTTTGTCACATTTTGCACACAAACTGTGGTCGGATCTCGTTTTTTGGCCATTGGCCCATACAATTGATTATATGGGAAGACGAGAAAATAACTCAAAGTGCCGGCGTATTATACAACATGTTGTATAATACACCGGTGCCAGAAGACAAGCAGAGAAAAAAGGACCTGTGTAGACTACAGGTCATTTTTTCTATTTAAGTCTATGGGCTGCCTGAACGATCATATTTTCGGCGGTTTCAGAATCGGTTTTTAGAATTATTTGCAGTGGAGACATAGCCTATTAGGTAAAATTACCAATTTTAACTAGACCTGTCATTAAGCTCTGCTACATTGTTTAGCAAGGTAGTAATGGGACAGATTTGTTTTCCGATTAGCCCAAATAAACACAAAAAGAATATTAGACAGGAGGTGTTAAAACACACAGTAAACTTCTCATAGTAAGTTCTCACCAGTAATTGATACATAGGTAGCTTGGGTCTGCCATATTTTTGTGCTGTTTGGACCTGTTCCAAAGTATGCTGTCCTTAGAAAGAACCACTGTAAAGATGGGGCCAATTTTGTCAGTGCCACTAGTACAGCCTTTTTTCATAAAGCTGGAAATAAACCTACAGGTTAAACATTCCTTTCAGAAGTCATGTAGGCTTAACTTAGGGCTTGTCCCCACGGCACGGTGTTTTCAGCCAGTTTTGCAGATGGTTTTCAGATTTGAAAACCGTCTGTAAACCGGTTGTCAACTTTTAAAATGTACCTCTATGGAAAACTCGTAAAGCTTTTCCCACTGCATGGATTTTCCGCCGGACGGTTTTTCAGACCGCCGGCGGACCGAAAAACATTGAGCATGTTTATTCTTCCACCCAGTTTTCGGGCGGAATATGAACATGTCAATGGGAAGAGGGAGAGCTTCTCTCCGCAAACCGGGGAGAAAAGCTGTCCACCTGGGGCCATGTGCACAGCCTCAAAACAGTGCAAATACCAGTCGGGATTTCCGACCGGTATTTGCACTGTGCTGTGTGAACGGCCCCTTAGTATTTGTTATACTATTCTTTTACTTTGTAGTTTTATAAATCTGAGTGGTAATTTGATTCTTCATACAATGAGTAATTCCTAAAGAATGAAACAAAAATCTATTAAGACTGAGCAATTAAAGAAACCTTTTAATCTTGGTCAGTAATTAGACAGCACATAAGGGATATATTTAGAAATTAAGTTAAGGAAGGCTCCTCTGTGTGCATGCACTGTGATATATCTGTTGTACCTGGGTAGCAGGTTTGCTTATGCATGCACAGGGTTTTTTCTTATCATGTGAGCTTTAGGATCCCTGTGATCACTTCAAGAATTTTTAAGCTTTCACTAGACTATGAAATTTAGGCTTCTATATTCCAGTGTGTCGGTACACTAGTGGGGAAGGTGAGACAGCCTCTGGGCTGCACGATTAAAAGTAATATTTCAAGTTGTAAAAAAAATATATATGGGAAAATATCTATAGGAAAATGGCAAAAAGAATCAATCGAACCATTAGCTACTTTGTAGTTACTCAGCCGATCCAGCACTACAAGTCCTGTCATCCATGCTGGTCTTTGTTTAGCTGTTTACTATACGTTTCAATTCATTGTTCCTGCAATGATTGCACAGTTTTCAGTTTCAAAGTCAGCAAAGCAGTCTCAAAGCTTAATGTATCTACCACCATGCTTTTCAGTTTGGATAAAAAAGAACACTCAACACCAACACCTACATTTTATCCTAACTTAGCATTGTACATTTGTGCATTTATTTGTATTAACTTGTCCGTGGGGCATATTTCCAGATGAACTGTGGAACATCTAGGTGGTCTCTGGCAAACTTGACATGGGCTACAATGTTGTTGTTGTTTTTTTGTTTTTTTTAAAAGCAGCAGCTTTTTTTTGCCGTGCCTTTCATTAATGCCAAAGAAAAGGAGAAATTTAAAATATGACAGTGAAAGTTCAAACCTCAAAGTTCAAGTAAGATGCTCAGTTTACCCTCTATAAATAGTACCTCTTTCACAGAGGATCAAAAAATGTAGAACAATGACACAAGAGGGTGACATATATGAACGGGACTGCGCCAAATTTCTGATTTACTTTGAGCCAAAAAGCTGTTGTAGCCTTGTTCTATAGATGTATGAACAGTCGTATTTCAAATTTTGGGGCAATCTGTGCCTGCCTCAACACTTTTGAATGAGCCAAAGAGGGCATTGTGTGGGCGTGTTGCACCAGATTCGTAGAATTAGTTACATTTATGAATGTGGAGCAGCAAAAAGAGGCGCATAAATGTCAGAACAGCCGGACCAAGTGAAAGGTGGTCTGCCTGAGGCCATAGTTGTCGTAGACTAACTAGATTTGCCACTAAGGCAAAAATTATAAATTATTTCTCAATTTATACCACTAAAATAATAAAAAGTAATTTATGATAATTATAAAACTACCATATATGAAATTAATAATATAAAATTAATAATAAATTATATAATATATAATTAATTTAAAATTCTATAATATCCCGAAAAAATACATTATAAAAAAACAAAAAATATAAAAATCTGTACAAAATTTTATTATTAACATAAAAAAATTTACAATCGAAAAGCAACTCAATGAACTGCTTTAATCCCTATAGAGAAGAACAGAAGATCCTAAACATCAATAATACTGATAAATATTTCTCTTTCTACTACTCAAAGTGCTCTCCCTGTGTCAATCTCAATTTGTGGTTAGAATTTTGCAAGAGATATGTAGCTATTACTGTCAATCATAGTTAAGAACTGTAACATTTGTATTCTGTTACTTTTCTTCTTCATAGAGACTACTGCAATTCATTGATTTTCTAACGAAAAATTAATTCTGTTTCTTCAGATTTTAAATTTTTTTTTTACTACATTAAATTAAATAAATTTTAATCAGAAGGTGATTAGTGTGAAAATTTGCTGCTTTCAGCCTTTATTCAATTCATGACAAAAACCGGCACACCGTCGGTCTCGCTGGAACCTGTGGTGCACCAAGTAAGATCGCTATCATAGTTTTTATTCACTGATGTGCTATTATAATGCCTTTTCTTTTATTTGTAGCCTGCTGTAGTGTGTTTGTAATCACTGACAATACTGTGATAATGGGATTTATGGTGTATGCTGTATTGATTTTCTAATTTTATATTACTTCAACTATTATTAATTTTATAATATATAACTTACTATTAATTTTAACTTATTTAATTGTAGATTAATTTTATATTATTTAATTAAACATTAATTTTATATTATATAATTTTATATTAGTTTTATATTAGTAGAAAATTATTTTATTTAATATAGTTTAATACTTAGAATCACCAAGCAAGGCCCTAGCTGTCTTCTCTTCCACACCAACCATTGTGCTTACTATGTGGCACAGATAGCCTTCACGCCATGATTACACCTACGATATGTAAATGTATGAACCGTAGTAGGACAGGTTCATACATATTGGTGCATTCTACACTGCTCTAAAGCTATTTAGACCTGGCCTGTCTCTGCGCCAAGTTCATACACGTCACCCAAAGTTTTTGGTTCCCAGAGTTGGATCACAAGTTATTTCGATCTATCCAAATTGGAAAATAAAATTTTCAGACTCCTGGGATGCCTCCATGATCAAAAGAGGTTACACAATAGAGTTTCATCCATTTCTCTAGTCATGTTCTTTTTATACTCATCCAGATTGGAGTTTGTTCTGATGAGGAACATTGGAACCAGTACAATACAATCAGAAAGATTTTTTCAGTTCCAGAACTAGAGGGGAAATGGCGATTGGTCAAGGATCTAACCTTCATAAATAAGTTCATGCACAGAACATTCAAGATGGAATCAATAAGATCTGTCATAACCAATAATTTTGTGGTGATAATAGACTTAATAGACACTAATTTCCACATTTCTATCTTTGAAAGGCATAGAAAATTTTGCAGAAATGCTGTAAAAGATGAATACTAAGTCTTTTACTAACAGTCCATGTGCCTTCTTTTTGGTATCTTCTTTAAAGCTCCTAATGGGGGATCTTCACCTCAGGGGGATGTTTGTGATGTTGTATGTTATCAACTTGGTACTAAAGGCCTGCTGTGGAAGTCTTCAGAGGGATCACCTCATATTTCACCTGTGTGCTTCTTAAAAAGTTCAAGAACCTAGTACTAAGTAGCAACACCAGGAATTTGGCACTGAAAATGGTAGTCTGGATGAAGAACATGAGATCTGCAGTCAGAAATTTGATTCTCCACCTCTAAGTCTAGGTTTAGACAATCATGAGAGTTTTAGGAATTCTTATCTTATCCATAAATGTGGTTCCATAGGCACAAGTAAATTTCTACTAATATTGATATTCTAAAACAATGGAGAGGCAACCTTGGAATTTAAATCAAATAATGACCCTCAGTCAGTTTGCCATTCATGAAACCTCTCCTGGTGGATGAAAATATATTTCTGTGACAAGAGTCTCCTGAATTCCTTCTAAGTCGTCCTCATACCAGGTGAGTAAAATTGAGTCTGGGATGCCCTGGTAGAATGCAAATAAGTTCAACAAAAATGGTGGACATAAGTAAACCTTTCTTCCAATATCAATTAACCCAAGGCAATTAAACTGTGATCTCTTTTCAAAAATTTTTAAGTAATGTCCCATTTTCTGTATGTTTTTTTCTGTAAAATTGTTAGTGTAGGGACTCACAAGACATGAGGAGCTGTGAAGAGGCTTGTGAGCTTGTGTTATGCGGCCCCATTACCAACTAATACCTCATATTTAATATTTCTCCAGTGTGTCCTTTTTTATTTGCCCAACAGTGCTGGGGAGCAGAGTGTGCCTGTGTTGTGTTGGACACTTAGAAAATGCTGGGCAGCACGCCTGGTCTAATAGTATGGGTGTCACTAATAGGTTGTAAGCCAGCATGGTGTACCACACGTATCTATATTTATGGCACACTTTTGTATCGCCTTATTATATGCAATTGTAGTACCGGCAACCACCTCCCTCATGCCCTGAGGTTGTATGAGTGGTTGTTTCATTGGTTACTTTGCATCTGTGCAATCTCCCCATGCATTATACTGTGGCTTTTCTGCATGCTTGTGTGAATAGGTGTTAAAGTTGGTGTGCAGTTTTTCATCTTGCTCTAGCAATTAGCTGTACATGTGATCTTTTTCCCAGTCAGCATAAATGGCAGAGTTGCTAGCTACTGGGTTCATGTTAGTTCAGCCATTGAGGTGTGAACAAGCCCCAAAGAACTGGAGTGTTTTTTTGAAGTAATGTCCCATTTTCTGTATGTTTTTTTCTGCAAAATGATTTTTGCAGTCGAGATGTTGTGAAACAAATTGACAATCTGTCAGCAGCATTATATGTCAACAAAAAACTGTTAAAACAATAGCGCTGTCATAGGTTTAGTCAATACTTGAAGCTAATATTTGATAAAATATCTCATAAATTAGAGGTAAATCTCTTTTAGCTTTACTATTATTGGATATATTGTGGGAATTCATGCATGCAAATGTGTGCTGGCTTTGAACTGCAAGAAATAGAAATTTCTGGGAAATAAATTTTATTCTTTCAAAATTCAGGATTTTGCTGCTACATATAAATATGGTACATATCCTATCTCAATTAAATACAGCCATTAAGTTAAAAATGTTCACGCTAGTTTATCAAGTAAATATTAAAAAAATATAGACAAATTTATTAAAAAAGCACCATTAACATATATGAGAGGCAGATGACAGACTAGGAGAAGGAAATATATAAATTTGATGTCAATAAAAAAATAGCCCCCAGATATCATATATAATTCATAAGTAGATTCTTATACACTAACAATATATACTAAAGGGCAAAATATAACCCCATAGCATGACTATATATTCAAGTGACCCGTAATACATGATTACAGTGCAGTGTAGTTCATATCAAGGTATTTGGTTCTCGAAAAATAAGTATAAAGTGCTTGTGCAAGAAAATATATAGATCAAATAGTCACGGGAAATTAATATACAAAATAATATACCTAGTAGGTGTGTTACATCTGCAACCCCTACTAGGTATATTATTCAGTATATTTAATTGAGATAGGATATATGTACCGTAATTTATAGTATGAACTTTAAATCTTGGTGCTTTGTATTGGTTGCTAATATAAATATGTTATTAGAATTTTTTTTTTACAACATAGCTAAGCTCAAATCTTATATGAATTATAGCCATTTCTTGGTCAGGCTGTGGGTGGTTCTCCAGCAGTGATTAGCCTATCAGCTCTGCTATGAGACTGGAGATAAAACTCAACAGGGAGTGACTCAGCATGGTCATACTTCAGCTTGGATCACTGAGAGAAAAGAGAGAGTAGAAAGAGGTGGCTGATAACCCAGAAAAACTTGTATACACTAGCAGCAGGAGATAAAGTATTCTTTATCACTTGAACAGAGCAAAATCAAAACAGCAATCTATTTGGTAATAGTTTTTATTTATCTTTCCCTACATGTTAAAATCTAATCTTTGTAGTAGGAAAACCTTTTAACCCCTTACCGTCGCAACCAATTGTTACTTCCCTGACAGAGCCCCATTTTTGAAATTTGACGTGTGACTTTATGTGCAAATAACATTTTGATACTTTTACCTATCGATGTGATTTAGAGATTGTTTTCTTGTGACACACTGTGCTTTATGTTACAAAGAAATTTTGCTCCAAACAATACTTGTTTATTTGTGAAAACTATTAAAATGTTGTTAAAATGTTAAAAATTTAGCTATTTTCAAAGATCAAAAATTTCTGCGTGTAAGAAAGATAGTTATTCCACACAAAATAGTTTCTAACTAGCATCTACCATATGTCTACTGTAGGTTGGCATCATTTTTTAAATGTCTTTTTATTCTTTATGACATAAGAGGGCTCATTTTTCACATTTTGTAAAAAGTTTGTAACATTGATTTTTTTAGGAACCAGTTCTGGTGTGGTTTTAAGGAGCCTATATCTCTTAGGTAGCTAATTTGAAGGAAATCAGTTTCTCCACAAGGACCATACCTAACATCTTAAGAATGTAACCAGTTTTGGCCCTCAGCGATGGAGCCTCATCTCACATGTGTTATTTTTTGTGAAAAGGAACTTCAGAATGCTTTAACTTATCCAAGTGGTTCTGAGATTCATTTTGTGACAACTTTAACTTTATTTTGGTGGTAAACTCTGGATGATATATTTAAAAACAAAAATATAATATGGCTGTTTCTGACATATAACTCCAACCTGTGCCTATGAGAGATGTCTCTAAGTCATAGGCTGTCAGAACAGAGTGTACCTGGAAACTTCATGCCCTGAAAGTATGCAGGTATAGGTGTAACTTTAGGGGGGTACGGAGGGGACTGGTCCCCCCCACTTTTTTCTGGGTGGGGGACGGTCCCCCCCCACATTTTAGCCACTTCAATAAAAATTAATCCATATGAAGGCATGAAAATACAGTAAGTGGGAAGAGCAGAGCACAGAGGAGGAAGAAGTTAACCCTTTGCCTCCTATATTTCTGTGCATCTTGGGGAGACAAAGTAGGTAGCAGCCTCTAGTGTCAGTGCAGAGTGTGAGCAACGCTGATTGGTAAAACGGGAGTCAGCAGGGGCTGCTTTACCAATCAGAACGCTGCTCACAGTCCAGCACACTCTGTATCTGGGGCCGGGTAGGTATCTTTTCCTCCTCGTATACCACTTCCCCTATGCTCAGCCCTAATTAGAGAAGAAGGGAAGCTCTTGCCGAATGCCAACTGCACCAGACTACAGGAGACAGGTAAGGAGGGGACAACAGGTGCTAGGCGTTGTGTGTGCATGTAAGTAGGGTATGTACTGTATATGTGAGATATGTATATACTGTACAGCCATGTGTCTAGCCATGTAATGTCTTCCCTGCACTTACGCGCGGGGGAAAATGAAAGTGAACGGAGCCGGCCCCGCAGCATTTTAGAAGTGTGGACTGGCCAGCGCATACTTGTAAAACACCCGGCATATAACAGAGCGCACAGTACACCCCACTATACGCCGGGTTTTGCCACAATGTAATGTTGACGTGGGATCCTCCAAAATGGGTATTTAATCACTTTTCTAAATATATGTGATTAAAGAAGTGAAGCCTCTGAGAGCTACAGCATTGCTCAGTCCCCCTTAGTTTCCTGAAAGTTTACATTAGACATGACCAGGACACTGACAGGAGCTGATCTGGCCGCACTTACGTGTTTGCACTTCTTATCTGATGACAGGGAACATGAAGGAGCTTGCAAGGGTCTGTGGAGAAAGATCCTGTATCTTTTGTATAGAGAATCCACTAGTTGTAATGTAATTATTTGAGTAAACATTGCAGAGGCTCTCTGCTTCCCGGCTGCTCAACCCCCACTCCCTCTCCCCCCTGCAGCCCGTGCATGATGCTGCATGCTTTGTTTCTGTTTTCTCCTGAGCAGATAAGGGGTAAGGTACTCACTTCTTGGCAAAACCCTTTTAAGGGTACGTTCACAAGGAAGATATGAATGATGATTCTGGGGTGGATTCAGTGTTATGTCTGTCTCAGAACCGGCGTCCAATCCAACAGGAAACGGATTTACATTATACCCTATGTAAAATCAGTGTCGTTGTTTAGATGACACTGATTTTACTTGAGTATTTTCGCCATGTACTGTCAGCTCCTACAAAGAATTCTTCGAGGTGTTTTATGCACTAACTGCACTAATGGATAGGATGCAGAAATCTGTCTCAGGCAGTCTGGGTCATTTGCTCGTCGGAATTCTGCTTTTGCAAGCGCCGAATTTCCAACAAGCAAACGACACTGTCAATGCCGAAAAACTGTCATGTGTGTAGTGTGTCTGTGTTCAATATATGTGTGTGTGTATATATATATGTATATATATATATATATATATATATATATATATATATATATATATATATATACACATACACACACACAATTTCTGGGGTACCTTGTCTAATGTAGTTAGTCTCTAGGGTACAGTGTATAATGTAATACTCTCTGGGGTACAGTGTATAACGTAATAATCTAATAATCTCTGGGGTATGGTGTAAAATAATCTCTGTTGTACAGTGTGTAATGTAGTAATCTCTGGAGTCGGGTGAATAATGCAGTAATATCTGGGGTACGGTGTGTAAACTGATCTCTGGGGTACATTGGGTAATGTAGTAATCTCTAGTGTACAGTGAGTAATGTAATATCTGGTGTATAGTGTGTAATGTAGTAATCTATGGGGTATGATGTGTAATCTAATCTCTGGAGTACAGTGTGTAATGTAGTAATCTCTGGGGTACAGTGAGTAATGTAAATTAATCGCTGGGGTACAATGTGTAATGTAATCTCTGGGGTACAGTGTAATGTAATCTCTGGGGTACAATGTGTAATGTAATCTTTGGGGTACAGTGAGTAATTAATCTCTGGGGTAGTGTGTGTAATGTAGTAATCTATGGGGTATGAAGTGTAATCTAATCTCTGGAGTACAGTGTGTAATGTAGTAATCTCTGGGGTACGGTGAATAATGTAATTTAATCACTGGGTTACAATGTGTAATGTAATCTCTGGGGCACAATGCAATGTAATCTCTGGAGTATGGTGTAATATAACCTCTGTTGTACAGTGTGTAATGTAATTTCTGGGGTGCAATGTGTAATGTAATCTCTGGTGTACAATGAGTAATGTAATCTCTGGGGTACAGTGTAATGTAATCTCTGGGGTACAGTGTAATGTAAGCTCTGGAGAACAGTGAGTAATGTAATTCATTTCCGGGGTTCAGTGTGTAGTATAATACAATTTTGGGGTATAATGAATTATATTATTTCTTGAGTACAATGTGCAATTGATTTGGAAGGTGCAGTTAGTAATGTAATTTCTGTGGCTCCCATGTGTAATATAATTCATTTCTGGGGTGCAGTGAGTGATGTCATTTCTGGTGTATGCTAGGCAGTAAAATACATTTTGGGGTACAGTATGTGACATAAGTGATTCCTAGGGAAACAGTGAGATTGGGTTCTTTTATTTTCCTCATTCTGTTGTGTGTATAACAAATTTAATGGAGTAGTGATGGGGGGATGGGATGGGTTCACTGCAGGGAGAGGAGGGGTAGTGAAAGGGAAGGCGAGTGAAGGAGGGGGGAAGGGATAGGAAGATAGGGGATGAGAGGGAAAATCGGTCCCCCTCCCCACTTTGTGAACCAAAGTTACGCCCGTGTATGGAGGACTGAGAAGGCACCAAATGAGGTGAAAATACACATCTATAATAGCTCCCAATCTGAACTGAGGTCACCTTCCAGCCTCATATTTTCATGTGTCCTAAAAGTAGCATTTAGAAATACTTCAGATTTTCATTGATTAACTGTCTCTTATCATTTGTGGAGTGTTGATATGTTTTTGTGTGTTTGCATTGTTTGCTGCCATGTCAGCATGTACCTTCACCATTTTGTTAAGAATTGCTTTGGAGGTGCTGACCATGTTTTGAGATTTTTAGATTTTCTGCATGGAGGAGTAGCTGCCTCCATTTTGGTTGTGCACTCCACCCATCCACACAGGCTGTTTTTAATCAGAATAGAGTCTAGCTTTCATGCCATGAAAATATGGAGTCCTGGGAAGGCACCAAGTGAGGTGAGAATGCTAGTTTAGTGTAGGTCCCCATCTAAACTGAGGAAACCTTGCCATTGATGGATAGGCCCTCACAATTTTGATCAAAAATATGTGCTAAGAACCACAAATTTTCACGTAAAAAGTCATTTTGTAATCGTTCATATATTCATTGTTTGATTGTCTTCTAGTGTATGTGGAGTGCTGTTGATTTGTTTTTGTGGTTCCAAAGTCTGCATAAGTAGGGGGAAGCAAAGCTTTAAAATTCCCTCTACCTCTCCCTTTATCTTTCCCCACCCTTGGTTGAACTTGCTGGACATTTGCTTTTTTTTTTCAACTGTATAAACTATGTAGCTATTTGTTTAGATGTCACACTGTGGCATCCATCATAGTAGGGTTTCATGTTAAAAAGCTTATACAACATAGTATATGTTTTTTGACTGTATCCAGTGCTATGGTATAGCATAGCTCTTTGTGTTGTTTTGAGTACCTGACCTTAATGCATTCCACCCAAATAGAGGCCAAAATGACATATGTTTGGTTTATTTTGGGTGATGGTGGACTATAGATATGTTTGCCTTCTTGGTTTCCCTGTGTCTATAATAGACTTCACTGTAAAACACAGTGTAAAAAAAGCCTTAGTAAATAAATAAAATTTACCATTTGTCTTATTTATGAAGGCATTACTTTTTTTTAACTCCCAATAAGTTAGGGATATTTGGCTTTTGGTTGAAATTTCAGGATGAACATAACATTTCTTAACATTTTTTAAATGAGCTAAATGTGACCATCTCTTAATTTTAGAATGCACATTTCAGTACTTTTTGCACAACTTGCTGATCTCTAACAAGGTGTTTAATGGCAAAATTCCCAACAGTATTTCATCCCTGAATCGTCCAATAAATTTAGGGGATCAGTTTGAATTAAGAATTAGGATTTAAACATTCCTCATCATCATGCTGTTCATATTTGTACATCATGAGACCAAGATAACACCTTACAATTGATCTACAGTACCGCATCATTGCAAGGCTTCAAGCAGGAGGATCTCAGACAGCAGTGGCCACTGAGCTTAGAGTGTCACAGAATGCCATCAGTATTGCAGAGAGAAACAGAGAGAGTCACAGAAATACAAAAGAGTGGACATCTTTTGGCTACATCACACACAGATAACTGCTTTATTGTAAACAATGCCCTGTGGAAACGGATGATGAAAGACACAATTCCAGGCACGTTTCAGGTATGTGAGAGGCAATAAAGTGTTAAGTCAGACCATTCATAACCATTTACATCAGCGCAGTCTGCATGCTAGACAACTCCTCTCCCTCCCACTGCTCACACAGAATGAATCATGTGAGGACTCAGGAGTGAAAACGAACAGTGTGGGGGCATGTCTTCAGTGAGTGAAGAAACTCCATACTATAAGGAGAAACTCACTCCTCTATTTCATAATCTGAGGCAGGAAAACTGCTGAGAACCCTGCAAAATGCTGAGGTGAGTAAAATCCCTTTAACATTGAGCCCACCTTGGGTACTTGGCCACTAGGCCAAGTCATCATTAGTATACCCTTCTGCATTGTATAAGTGTAAATTGTATGTTCAAAGATGGCAGTTCTAACACTAACTGCCTGGAGCAGGAAGTGTAAGAATCACATACTTGGTAGCAGTGAAAGGCTTCATTTTACTGTTATCTGTAACTGCTTTGTTGGTTAAAATTCGGCTTTATTGGAAAAAAAAACTGTTATAGATGAAGCCAAGTTCTGCAGTCTTGTACTAACTGGTATTGTTACACTTTGCCATATTTTATTATCTATGATCCACATCCGTGAGTTCTATATCCAGTATTATCTGAAGTATCAAGTACCAACTGGATAGTCCATGATTATGTGAGTATCTGACTCTAAAACATCCCCATCATTTCTTTTAAGGACCAGGCAGATAGGAAATGCTGACATCTTTCAAAATATATCCAGTTCAAGATCCATTGTTACAAAAGAGTTCCAATTTCTTCTGTTCCCTTTACCATGTTGAAACAGATTAACCCAATGTGCTTCAAGAGGCATATCCTTGGGATTTCTTTGGATACCCATTTATCTCCTTTTAACCCACTTGTTTTCAGAAATTGCTCAAAGGGTATCGACCAAGAGGTTTCATGCAGCAAAGTCCAGATCCCTGTACAAGCGTTAAAGGGTAAGTACCAGGGGATTTCCAAGAACACATGATTTCACCTTAAAGGGTTATTCCCACCTCTAACATTCCTCACTATTACCTCAGAAACTTTATTCTATTAAACTTTCTAATATATGTTGCTTATGTATTGTTTCTTAGCCAAGCTTCTTTTTGCTGCCCCGTTCTCTTGGTTTAGTTACTAAGGTTCCTGGCCTGCTGGGATCGTAGTGTCATCCTGGTGTTGCTGGTGGCCAGAATCCTGTGACCGCAAATTTTCGCGAATGTACTGTATGTCTCGGCCATTATCGTATTGCATATTGAAAGTAATAGAAATAGCAATGGGCATGCATAATCAGCAAGGATCAGTTCTATTTCAGAGAAGCTAGCTTTTTCTCTGTCTGTGACTAGCTTGTTTGCCAAGCTTATTATCGCTGTTACACAGCACCACAAATTTATTTTGCTTTTTAATAATTCCAAAATATAAATATAGAATTTTTTTTTGGTTTATTTTTTCCCAAAATTAAAATAGAGTACCTCTATTCACTTTTCCCCCCAAGTTTGAAAGGAAAATGGTGGTGCATATTATAGTCCAAATGTAGAGTGTACTGTCTCTCCTCATGCTGTGTCCTCTTTCGGTATTATGTCTTTCTCTGTATTCTGTCTTTCCTCTTACCATATGGCTCCTCGTGCTGTGTCTTCTACCCATACTGTGTCCTCTCCCTGTACTGTATGATTCCTTATACTGTGTCCTCTTCCCATACCATATGGTTCCCCTTACTGTGTTCTCTCCCCATACTGTGTCCCTCCCTGCATTATGTCCTCTGTCTGTATTATATCGTTCCCCATACCATATGGTTCCCCATACTGTGTCCTCTTCCAGTACTAGGTCACACCTCATACCTAGTCCTCTCTCCGTATCAAAGGGCTCCCCATACTGTGTCCTCTACCCGTACTATTTCGCTCCCCTTGCTGTGTCTCTTCCTGTACTGTCACGTTCCTCGTACTGTTTCTTTCCCGGTACTGTTTGACTCCCCGTACTGTGTTTCTTCCTGTACTGTGTCGCTCCATGTACTGTATCACTCTCATTACTTTTTCTTTCATTGTACTGTGTTCTCTCAATGTATTGTGTCCTCTCCCTGTATTTTGTCCTCTCCCCATACTGTGTTCT
Organism: Phyllomedusa bahiana; assembly: GCA_025379985.1. Lineage (NCBI taxonomy): Eukaryota > Metazoa > Chordata > Amphibia > Anura > Hylidae > Phyllomedusa > Phyllomedusa bahiana. The sequence goes on along the minus strand of JAODAL010025625.1, from coordinate 40,043 downwards.
CTCCCCAAACTTTATCGCACTACATACTGTGTGTCTTCCCATACCGTGTCTCTTCCCATTAGGGGTAGGGTAAGCGTTTTGTTAGAGTACCATGGCAACATTGGGAGCAAGCACAGTGAGCAGAGGAACATGCTGATGTCCCAATCTAGCAGGAGGTTTGTTCCACCCAGTCAGGGAAAGAAGATGCACCTAATTTAAGATTCAGATGCAGCAAGACAAGACAGAAGGCTTGAAGTGGGACAGTCCCTTTAAGCCAGATCTAAAGCACATATGTGGTTTCACAGCTACTGTTAGGTAGGCCTCATGTCAGTATCATGCCTGATGTCAAAATATTATTTCCAACAATCAGTATTCTATTAAAATATTCCAGTAAATTGTGCAGAATGCATGTAAGCTTCTTCTCTCTGTACTGTCTCTCCCCATACCGTATGACTCCCAGTACTGTGTCTCTCCACCGACTGTGTCCTCTCCCCATACTGTGTCTTTCCCCATACTTTGTCTCTTCCCATACTGTGTTCTCTCCCTGTACTGCGTCCTCTCACCATGTTGTATTGATTGCACTCTATACTTTGTGTCTCCCCATACTGTGTCTCTCCATGGGTTACAGTAGGGATAAGGTTGTTGTAATGTTAGGGTTGGGGTATTGTAGTGAAACGATATTAATTATCCACCCGGAGTCTATATTGACAGTATCTCTTTAAGAATATTAGATGGTAAATAATTAGTCTGTAAGTTCTGTAAAATTCCCAATACCTGGTAATGTTTAGTGAGAGATGGTGCCTATTACCACATAACCCTGTACACAGAGCTCTCTTATCAGTGTTGCTCGCATAATTCTGTTGTGAGAACGCTGTACCACGTAGACATAGCTCAATAACTCATGTTTATAATACTACCCAGCGATGTTTAGGGAGAAATCATGGGAATGCAGGTGTTCATGGCTTATTACCAGGAGTGTTCAACATCCAGGTTGGATTTTTCCAATGCCAGGTGTGGCAGAGTGGCTAAGAGTAGTTGCCTGTCTCTGCCACTAGGTGGAGTCGTCCTGGTAGAGACGTGCCACCAAGAGCCGACTCTTGGGGGGGGGAGCCAATAGTTATCTGTCAGCAACACTAGGTTGCTGACAGCTGTATGTAGCATGGCTGATATCCAGCCATTATGGGTTGGCTTCCCCAAAACAGCTGCAGATGGGTGGGTGGCTGTTCCCGCGTCCCAGGTCTCCAGGTTCCATGTCGGGTTTTGGGCCAGTCCCAGGATGGCTATAAAAAGCCTGTCTCTTCAAGTGACCTGCAGTTAGAGAAGCAAGGGAGCAAGTAAGGAAGGCTCTTCTTACCCCCCAGGCTGGAGGAAGACTGAACCAGCGGTGACTGGTGGTACAGCGGTTATTTGTGGGGCTGGACGTTAGGTCCAGACCACGATAGTTAGGGTGGCTATTGGTATAGCTAGTGGCCAGACGGCCTAGGGTTTTGTTTACTGTTATATGTGCTGTGTTAACAACCTGTGTCAAAAACAAAACAGGCGGAGTTACGGAAGAAGCCTTAGTCAGTGCCATCCGTTTACGAAAGACGGCGATCCCATGAGCCAAGCAAGGCCAAGATGGCATCCGAACGCAAGTGAGGCGTTACACAGGTTAACCTCTGAAGAACTGGCCATTCAGAGGATGGGGCTTATACTTGAAAAATGCTGATCTGTTAGTTTGCGTAACACTTGGTTCCACAGACTTTTGATTTTCAAATGAGATAGAAGCTGAAAAGTTTACTGCGAAGTTAGAAGTATCTGGACCTGTGGGCTATATGGGGGACGCCCCACTGCCACAGTGATGAATTCTTTCTATCTTCGCTGTTCACTTTTGACAGCTGATGCCAGATAGATGAAGCATATACCCGTGACACAGTGTTGATCTCAGGGATTCTCTATATCTTCGCTAGCCCACTTCTCCAAGCTGATGCTGGATAGATGAAGGAGATAAGATTCCGGATGAAACTTTGACCTGTATAGAGGTGTAACATAAGTAATTAATCTTTATAATCTATATTATGCAAAAGTGTACGCAATATCAAACTATCTTCTTTTAGTCTTATGTAATCACAATTATTTGTATAATAAAGTTAATAAAGCATTGGATGTTGCCTTCTTTAAAGCCGTATCCGACCCCTTAAAATATTTGGCAAAACAGGTAGGGTTAGAGTTGGTGTACTGTTAGGGTTGTGGTAGGGTTAGGGTTGTGGTAGGGTTAGGGTTAGAGTTGGGAAAGGGTTGGGTTAGGTATATATACAACCTAACTCTAACTCTACCATAACCCTAACTGTAACCCAACCCTAACCCTAACCCAACTTTAATGCTACACAAGCCCTATTCCTAACCCTACTCAAACCCAGGGAGAGAGACAGTACGGGGACAGACACAGTACAGGGAGAAACACAATGTAACGAATCCAACCAGGGTGGCTGGAAACGTGCGGGTATGGTGGATCCTCTGGGCCCACCGCGGTCGCTGATGGTAAACACACGCAGTGGGTAGCCGAAGTGCAGGTCCGGGTAGCAGGTGCTGCAGCGTAGACAGGGCACTGCAAATGTAGCTGTAAAACGTGTGAACACAGGGAGGAAGTTCCTTATATAACCAGAGGTCAGGGCTCACTTGGTAGGAACAGGAACACTGTGTCTTTAAATATGGTGCAGTGCCGTGCGCGTGCCCCTAGAGGGAGCAAAGTGCAGACAGAACGCCAGGGAGCTGGGGGAAGCACAAGTGAGATACCAGAGCCAGGGACACCAGAGGATGTTGCAGCAGCGGCCGGGACACGAGCGACATGGGCACGCTGAGGGTCCATAGCAGGGACCGCGGCGTGAACAGTGACACACAACACAGGGAGCTATACGGTACAGGGAGAGGACACAGTACGGGGAGCAATACAGCACGGGGAGACGACACAGTACAGGGAGAAATAAAGTATGGGGAGAGACAATACAGGGAGAGGACACAATACAGGGAGAGACACAGTACGGGGAGAGGACACATTATGGGGTGATGACACAGTACGGGGAAAGGACACAGTATGGAGAGAGGACACAGTACGGGGAGAGGACACAGTACAGGGAGAGACACAGTACGGAGAGAGACAAAGTACAGGGAGAGACACAGTACGGGGAGAGGACACAGTACGGGGAGATGACACAGTATGGAGAGAGACATAGTACAGGAATAGGACACAGTATGGGGAGAGGCATAGTACGGAGAGAGGACACAGTATGGGGAGAGACACAGCACATGGAGAGGACATAGTATGGGAAGAGACACAGTATGGGGAGAGGACACAGTACGGGGATAGGACACAGCATGGGGAGAGACACAGTACAGGGAGCGATACTGTACAGGAAGAGACACAGTACGGGGAGATGACACAGTATGGGGAAACACATAGTACGGGAATAGGACACAGTATGGGGAGAGACACAGCACAGGGAGAGGACATAGTATGAGGAGAGACACAGTATAGGGAGAGGACACAGTACGGGGACAGACATAATACTGGGATAGGACACAGCATGGGGAGAAACACAGTACAGGGAGATGACACAGTATGGGGAGACACATAGTACGGGACCAAGAACCAGAACAGGGAGAGGACACAGTACAGTGGGATGACACAGTTCGGGTAGAGACATAGTACGGGTATGGGACACTAAGGGACCGTATAGGGAGAGGACACAGTAACGCGAGAGACACAGTTGGGGAGAGACACGGTATGTGGATAGACACAGTACAGGGAGATGACACAGTATTGGGAGAGACACAGTATGGGGAGATGACACAATATGTGGAGAGGACACAGTATGGGGAGAGGATACAGTATAGGGAGAGACACAGTACAGGGAGAGACACAGTACAGGGAGAGACACAGTACGGGGAGATGACACAGTATGGGGAAACACATAGTACGGGACTAGGACAGAGTATGGGGAGAGACACAGCACAGGGAGAGGACATAGTATGGGGAGAGACACAGTATAGGGAGAGGACACAGTACGGGGACAGACATAATACTGGGATAGGACACAGCATGGGGAGAAACACAGTACAGGGAGATGACACAGTATGGGGAGACACATAGTATGGGAACAAGACACAGTACAGGGAGAGACAAAGTACGGGGAGATGACACAGTATGGGGAGACACATAGTACGGGAACAAGACACAGTACAGGGAGAGGACACAGTACAGTGGGATGACACAGTTCGGGTAGAGACATAGTACGGGTATGGGACACAGTATAGGGAGAGGACACAGTAACGCAGAGACACAGTTTGGGGAGATGACACGGTATGTGGATATGACACAGTACAGGGAGATGACACAGTATGGGGAGATGACACAGTATGGGGAGATGACACAATATGTGGAGAGGACACAGTATGGGGAGAGGATACAGTATAGGGAGAGACACAGTACAGGGAGAAACACAGTACAGGGAGAGACACAGCACAGGGAGCGATATAGTACAGGGAGAGCCACAGTACGGGGAGATGACACAGTATTGGGAGAGACATAGTACGGAAATAGGACACAGTAGGGTGACAGACATAGCACAGGAACGGGGATAGGACACAGTACAGGGAGAGGACACAGTATGGGGAGCAATACAGTATGGGGAGAAACACAATACAGGGAGAGACAAAGTACAGGGAAAGGACACAGTACAGGGAGAGGACACAGTATTGAGATAGACATAGTATGAGAATCGGACACAGTAGGGGGACAGACATAGTACGGGGACAGGGAGAGACACAGTACAGGGAGAGACACAGCACAGGGAGTGATACACTACAGGGAGAGACACAGTACAGGGAGAGACACAGTATTGGGATAGGACACAAAATAGGGAGAGGACACAGTATGGGGAGATGACACCATAGGGGGACAAACAAAGTACGGGCAGAGGACAGTATGGAGAGAGGACACAGCACAGGGAGCGATACAGTACAGACAGAGACACAGTACAGGGAGAGGACACAGTACGGGAAGAGACATAGTACGGGCAGATGACACAGTATGGAGAGAGACATAGCACGGGGAGAGACACAGCACAGGGAGCGAAACAGTACAGGAAGAGACACAGTACAGGAAGAGACACAGTACAGGGAGAGACATAGTACGGGCAGATGACACAGTATGGAGAGAGACACAAAACAGGGATAGAACACAGCATGGGGAGAGACACAGTACCGGGAGAGACACAGTACCGGGAGAGACACAGTACGGGAAGAGACACAGCACAGGGAGCGATACAGTACAGGAAGAGACACAGTACAGGGAGATGACACAGTACGGGGAGATGGCACAGTATGGAGAGAGACACAGTACGGGGAGAGACACAGCACAGGGGGTGATACAGTAACGGGAGAGAAACAATACGGGGATAGGACAGAGTATGGAGAGAGACATAGTACAGGGAGAGGACATAGTATGGGGAGAGACACAGTACATGGAGAGGACACAGTACAGGGAGAGACACAGCACATGAAGCGACACAGTACAGGGAGAGACACTGTATGGGGATAGGACACAGTACAGGGAAAGGACACATTACTGGGTAAGGACACAGTATCGAGAGAGACACAGTACGAGTAGATGACTCTGTATGGCGAGAGACACATAGCACAGGGAGCAACACACCCGGAAGAGACACAGCACAGGGAGCGATACAGTATGGGGAGAGACACAGCACAGGGAGCAATACAGTATGGGGAGAGACACAGTACGCTCTACATTTGGACTATAAAACACATCACCATTATCCTCTAAAAAATTTTTGGGAAAAAAGTGCGTCTTAACCTCCAAAAAATACGGTAATTGGGACAGGCTAAATGCTTTTACGAAAGGAGACCACTCTGAATGGGGCTGCTGTGGTTGCTCTCCTCCTATCTTCTGCTAAGCGTTCCAATGATGCTTAATCAGGTTACCATGACAGCATTGGGAGCGAGCACAGCGAGCGGAGGAACATGCTGATGTCACAATCTATAAAGAGGTTTGTTCTGCCCAGTCCGGGAAAGAAGAAGACGCCTCTATTTTAAAATTTAGATACAGTAAGAAAAGACAGAAGGATTGAGGTGGGTCAACCCCTTTAAGCCAGATCTAAAGCACATATGTGTGTTCATAGCTACTGTCAGGTAGGCCTCATGTTAGAATGATGCCTGATGACAAAATATTGTTTTCAAAAATCATTATTCTATACTAATCTAGTAAATTGTGCAAAATGCGTGTGAGCTTTTGGCAACCTGCAAAATCTGTAACAAAGAGTCAAAGTAGCAACATTTAAGACAAAACTTATTTAAAACACAAAGATACATGAATCTCAGTGAAGGAGATACTATTTGTTTGGATTGGCAAGCAGATCTGCCTTCTCTGTGTTCATGTTTATTGACATTCTGTGCAACATTTGGATATTTGAAATAAGAACAAGGCTTTAAACAGTGGATCATCACAAGTTGACAGACCCTGTGAGACCCAAAGTTGAAGACAAAGCAATAAAACACTTAATCATGTCACATTTAATAAGTCAACGTGAATGAGAGTTACATGAATATGTGTTTCTACACTGAGGAATTTACTGTTTGAAAAAAGATAAATAATAAGTACTCCTTTCAAGTGTAAATTATCACAACTATAGCCAAAGGGCCCATATTTTTTGTTTCAGTGATGATTGCAGCCAAAATTCATTAGCTTCCATGTTTGGTGGATTTAGGAGTGAAAAAATATCTACTGCAATCACTTTTTTTATTTATCACATTCACCTCTTTGACCTTCAGGAACTGGCAGTGAGAGACCAGGTCTATTTCTATACCTCTTCCATCATTTGACCTGGAATCTCTAGAAACCCTGATGCTAAAGTGGTGGTAGAGCAGGTAGTTCAGTAAAGTCATGGTCAACAGTCATACCGCTGCTAAATATGAAAGAGAGGACATATTAACTGATTATGTCAGAGCAGGCCATTACAAGTTGAAGCTCTATAGCCAGTGTTTAATTGCCATCTCTGCAATCCCTACAATCTTTATCCATGTAAATGCAATTAAAGGGTTGTCCCATTAATAAATAAAGCCCTTTAGTCTGTCAGGACATGATAAACAATAGATAAAATAGCTTACCACATAAACCCTCTTGTTATATTGCTGTAGTCGTCTCAATGATTCCAACAGATGACCTCCCTGTTCATTCTTCTATTTTTCTATTAATGTCTACTAGTCATGGAACACCCCTTTAAGTGAGCAATAGAGCTTCAGTAGGGGAAAGGGTAAGTAATAAAACCTGAGTCAAAAAGTAAATGAGAGCATATGGGAGGATTTGGGAAATACTTGAAAGGTTTAAGTAAGTGGGTAATTGAAAATCTAAATGATGAATGGAAAGATGTGATTCGGAAAGTGAACAGTGAATGTGCCTAGATGAATGAACAAGCTAGATACAACCATTTCAGGTGTGGGCAGCTCAGCGCCGTTCCTAGGCTAAATTGCACTCAGGACAAGGTGAAGAAATTTGACCCCCCCCTCCCACGTAACATAATGCGCCACAATGAAACACAGTGCATCACCATAAACCAAATCCAAAATATACAAAAAGCTTTAATGCAATGTGCAACGTATAAAACTACTAAATAATAGTCATACAGTTACTAATTAACACTGCTACACAAAACCAGAATCCCAGGCTAATAGTACCAATGTCCTACTAAGACCACATATCACCAGCACATAGTGACCAAATACCGCAACACCGTGACCTCATATCACCACCATATAGAGACTGAATACTACAAACTGACCATTACAGAATACAAACCAATATACTACAACCAATTTTACCTGCATACAGTGACCATACAGTAACAGATACCAGTTCTTCACAGGCTCTGCAGACATATAATCGACCACAGAAAATTTACATCCAGGGACTTACAGGAGACGTCTCTGAAGAGTTGTTCTTTTTCTCTTCTTCTTCTCCATCTGTTCCAGACCGCCATGACGTCTTCTCTCGGCCACGACTCTTCACTGTAAAATTTACAAAACAAACATCTTAGACTCCTCACTTTATCAGCACTTCTCTACCTATTCCTATCTCTATACAAACGCCCCATCTATAGCACCTCATATCGTAGCCATGTAGTAGCCCCTGTAGCCAGACAGTAGCCCCTGTAGCCAGACAATAGCCCCCTCTAGTCAGGTAGATGCTCCTATAGCCAGGTTGTGCCCCTTATAGCCAGGTAGTGCCCCTATAGCCAGGTAGATGCCCCTATAGCCAAGTAAATGCCCCTTATAGCCAGGTAGTGCCTCTATAGTCAGGTAGTGCCCCTTGTAGCCAGGTAGTGCCCCTATAGGCACGTTGTTGCCCCAATTGTAAGGTAGATGCCCCTGTAGCCATGTTGTGCCCCCCACAGCCAGGTAGATGCGCTTATAGCCAGGCAGTGCTCCTTATAGCCAGGTACTGCCCCCTATTGTCAGGTAGTACCCCCTATTGTCAGGTAATGCCCCCTAATAGCCAGGTAGTGCCTCCTAATACCAGGTTGCCCCTGACCAGTATCCCCCTAATAGCCAGATCCTCCTAATGCCTATGCTTACATTTTTCAAAAAAATGTTTTTGGATGTGCAGAGCCAAACAAAGTTTTTGTAGTCTGTATGAGGAGTGGCTGCCTCATTGGCTCATTGCACTCCGCCTACCTCTTTTAAACCAGTGCAGGATTATTCAGTAGCTAGTCCTTTTCACTCCCTAAGATGTTGTAGTCTGAAAGGCTCCAAGAGAGGTAACTTTTAGTGTTAGGACTCACCTGTGCGGGGACCCCCTTTGAGCAATTGGGAGGTTGACTTAAACATTTTTGATCAAAACTGTGAACTAAGAATCCCAGGTTTTCAAATTTCCTTAGTAGTAATGCATTTTCAAAAATTCCTATATGCCTTTGATGTTTACTTAGTTTTTAGTGTGCCACTGACATTTGGAATAGATGTATGTTATTGCCTTGCCATTTGTGCACCTATGTTTAAAATTTTTTTTCAAAAAATGTTTTTGGATGTGCAGAGCCAAACAATTTTTGTAGTCTGTATGAGGAGTGGTTTGCCTCAAATTTGGGTTATTGCAAATCCGCCTACCTCTTTTAAACCAGTGCAGGATTATTCAGTAGCTAGTCTTTTCACTCCCTAAGATGTTGTAGTCTGAACAGGCTCCAAAGAGGTAACGTTTTTGTGTTAGGACTCACCTGTGCTGGGATCCCCTTGATGCAATTGGGAGGTGAGCTTAAACATTTTTGATCAAAACTGTGAACTAAGAATCCCAGGTTTTTAAATTTTCCTTAGTAGTAATGCATATTTCAAAAATTCCTATATGCCTTTGATGTTTACTTAGTTTTTAGTGTGCCACTGGGCATTTGGAATAGATGTATGTTATTGCCTTGCCATTGTGCACCTATGCTTAATTTTTTCAAAAAATGTTTTTGGATGTGCAGAGCCAAACAAAGTTTTTGTAGTCTGTATGAGGTGTGGCTGCCTCATTGGCTTATTGCACTCCGCCTACCTCTTTTAAACCAGTGCAGGAATATTCAGTAGCTAGTCCTTTTCACTCCCTAAGATGATGTAGTCTGAACAGGCTCCAAGAGAGGTAACGTTTTAGTGTTAGGACTCACCTGTGCTGGGATCCCCTTAACGCAATTGGGAGGTGAGCTTAAACATTTTTGATCAAAACTGTGAACTAAGAATCCCAGGTTATCATATTTCCTTAGCAGTAATGCATTTTCAAAAATTCCTATATGCCTTTGATGTTTATTTAGTTTTTAGTGTGCCACTGACATTTGGAATAGATGTAGCCAGGTAATATGCCTCCTGCAATTAATGATAATAAAAAAAAGGACTCACCTCACAATCCCACAGTCCGCACGTCCAGCTCCGGGAGCTGCTGAGCAGTGTAAGCGGCGTGACCTCATCACGCGGCTTATGCCATCACGCAGCTCCCAGGGATCTCCTCGACGGCAGAGCTGCCGGCCGAAGAGATCCCGGCATCGCAGGGGGTGCGGTGAAAGCTGTGCGCTCCCCGTGACGCTGATACATACAGGGGAGGAGGCAGGATGGTAACGATCCGTCCTGCCTCCTCCCTGTACCAGCAGCTGCACAGCGAGTTTGCAGCTGCTGAGTGACTGCACAGCCGTGTTACAACGGCCGCACAGTCAGTGGCCGATCCCCGGGCGGGTGAGGTGGGTGGCGCCGCCCTCGGGTGAGCAGACCCTCGGCACCCCGGGCGATCGCCCGCCCTGCCCACCCCTAGGAACGACCCTGGGGCAGCTACATATAACCATATTATTGATTTTTTACTATATCTGTCTTTTATTTTGAAATATTATCACTTGAAGTTACAGGGCTAAAGCCTGAATCACAGAGAGTTTCTAATGGCATTCCTGTCCTGATTGGGTACATGTAAACCTTCTGATTTAAAATCACTTAACTTAAAGTGGTTGTCTCACTACAAAGATTCGTTTTCGACATGTAGGAAACACTAAGGGCGACATTTATGAACAAGGCTGCACCACACGTCTGGCATCTTTTCAGCCCGACATCTAATGCAGCCCCATTCGCTATAGATTTAAAACTCCGCATACCAATATCAGGTGCATTACAGAGCGGCTGTTTTCGGGGAGCATGTGGTAGGCGGGGTGCACTAGAAACGTACAAAGCTATAGATTTATAGCTTTAGTACGGCAATTCCAGGCACTTTACTGCTGGAACAGGTAAACCACTTTCAAAGTGGCTTAACTGAGCCAGAAGCGTTGTCTTAGCGCTGGAATGCACTTGCTTGTTCTCTGCTCTTTTTCTTATCTGATAGCAGGGAGTGACGTCATCACACAGGTCATGGCAAAGAACTGCTGCCAGCCTGAGAGATTGTGTGTTATCGGATCTTTCAGACAAAATACACTAATTACTACTGTTTACTTTAGCTCTGAAGCTTCTCTGGACCTGATAGCAGAAGATTTATCTATTATATGATTATATGTTAATTACCCACAGCCTTATCAGGAAGTGACAAAATGTATGAATGAAAGAATGCTGCTTTGCTTTATGAAACAAGGTGGTGAGACAACTCCTTTAATTGCCATGTAGTTAGAAGAGGTGGAAGATGAAGACTGGAGATGGAGGCTTCTAATGAAAAAAGGCATTCTGGGTATGCTTTTAAAAGAATCATCATGTTGTGATCAAAGACTGGACGGTGTGAACCACGTCAATGAGGGTTTTCACTTTTACCAACTTTTATGTGTCCGATAAAATTTTGAATACATTTTTAAGGAAGATGGTGCTGAGGCTACTTCCTTTGTGAATTTAAATCCTTTGCTGTGAAGCAACATCATTCCAAGCTTTTAGATATAAACTACTGAAGCCGAGTCATCATTGAAGTGTGTACCTTTGGACTGTGTGGTTGGTAAGCCCCTTCTACTTCTATTTTGATTCCCAAATCAATATTCTTAAAACATATGTCTTTGGCGTCAGCATTTCCGATATCTAATAGGCTTTATATACAAATCCATACATAATATATAATAAACCTTAAGGTTTCTGATGATGCAATGACCTTCAATTATGCAATCGAATGCCAAGGCTCATAAACAACACATGGTTTCTTTATATAGAGATCAGTTATAACAATGACCCATTCAACAAGTTTTTCGGGCAATATAATTATTAGTCCCAATTGAATAAATATAAGACCTGTTATACATCCGTGAAGATCTAAACGTCCTCAGTTTTCATATGTGTCCATAATAGTCCAGATCGTAGTAGACCAATATAGTAAATGTAGTAGCCATGAAGTGTGATATGTGATAAATAAGTTTGGAAGTTTGGAAATTTTAGATGCAATGATCTTTTCCAAGCAGCATTTGCCACATAAGGAAACTCAATTACATGTACAAAAGTATACTAAAGAATTATATAAGTAATAAAAAAAAAATCACACTATAAAAGTCCCTAGTGGGACATAAAGTGACACTTCAATCAAAAAGGAGTATTTTACTCAAAACCAATATTCCTGGAAAACTATTTTTTTAGAATACTTAGCAATATTTTTTTTTCATTTTGGTAGTCTTATGCAATTAAAAATTACATATAAAATAACCTTCTGTATCTGTGCGATAAAACTTCTGAAAGGCATGGCAGACTAATATCTTATCTCTATATAGTCTCATTGCAAATAGTAGGTAATAACAAAATCATTGCTCTATTGTTCTCTTAACAGGAATAGACAAGATTATATTAGAAGAAGAGCAATACATGAAAGAAAAATATGGTAATCTTTTTCTGCACTGTGGAGAGGGTTTCTTTAGACTTATCGGGTGCTGCTGATAACCCTTACACTTTTCAATCTACAGCTGGCTTGAAAGAAGTACCATCAAGCAATCCTCTCATTGTTGTGCTATCAAAGCTCACAGTAGGGAAGTCAGAGAGAGTAATGTAAGGGAACTTTAAATAATTATTTTAAAAAACAACCACTCAGTTGAAAAAAAGAAATCCATAGAAATGAATGCCAAAAATTTTGATGGTAGTTTCCCTTTAAAAAAAATAAAGTTACAAAAAATATAGTAAAAAGAAATTACTGAAAAACATTAAAATTTACATTTACATTAAAACTGATTTGATGCCAAAAGTTATCAACAAAAAAATATAGGGTATTGCTGTGATCAACCCAACTAATTAAGTATGAAGAATGAGATAAAATAATATGAAAAACAACTGCTTTTTTTCTTCCTTCCACCCCAAACAAATTAGGTCACATATACCCCAAAAATGATGCCAAAAGTAACAATATCATACCATACTGCAAAAAAAAGCCTACACATAGCTTCATCAACAACACAAAATAAAGAAAAACTACTAGTGTCAGTATAATGTTATATAAAAAAATAAAACAATTAACTGCTTTTATTGTCCAAAACTAGAAAAGTATAAAATCTCCAATACATATTTTTTATCCCCATAATTATACCAGCCCAGAGAATAACGATAACACATTATTTCTGCCACATGAAGAACAAAAATTAAATACATTGTAAGAAAGCGTAGGAAAAATTTATGTTTTTTCTATTTCTCTGAGGAAAAGTTAAAGGGATTGTCTCACTACATCGATTTATCTGACCTCAGTCCTGTTTTCTCGGTTTCATGTTTGTTTACTGGCTACTACTGGCTTGCAGTGACGAGCTGCTCAGGACACCCGGTCTGTAGCTGCAGTATAGCAGCCAGTGCTGGCAGCCTATAGGGAGAGATCGAACAGGTCTGTAGCCCATACAAGAGGGGATATCTAGGAATATAAATGACACTGTTTTAATGGAGCAGGATATAGGGTAATGCACACCTTAGGTGGTGGGTGCTCAGTGGTGTGGTCAAAATTGGCTAGGTAACATATAGTAGTGGAGAACCACAACACACCAATTATGGTATTATGCAAATAATAGAATGTTTTTCACAAAAATAGATAATCAGATACTGTTTACAAGGCAAATTCTGTATAAAGGTTGCAGTGATACAATAGATACCATAAGATGTTTCGGCCGTAGCCTTTGTCACAAACGACATCTTAGTAGATATAAGGAAAATGGTGGATACATAAGGATGAAAGCAGGATTGGCGCTGGTCAGAGGAGGCACAAAGGTATTAGGTAAGGCTGTTGTTCCAAATATGGGCTATAAGCAGCTGGAGAAAGCATGTAGGAGAACAGGAAGCGTCCAATGACTTGCAGAGTGTTTTAATGGACAGATACTGCAAAGTGACTTGTTTTTGCAACGTAAAAACCAATCCTTGTAGTGAGACAGCCACTTTAATAAATCTTAATCAATAATTTGTTTGCACCATAAATTGGGACATTGAAAATCATTCATCAGAAAACAACCCGTTCTAAAACTATGTTGATAGAAAAATAAAAAAGTGATTATACTTGGAAGATGACAATGGAAAAATGATAAAAATAAATACATTCTTGGTGTTTAAGGTAAAAATAGGTCTGGTCCTTAGGGAATTGATGTAAAATGTTTGTTTTTCATGTTTCTTTAAATATTAATATAAGGGCCTATATAAGATTATGCAAATCTGTAAAATCTGTGCAAAAAGATGTCATCAAAGGGAGCCTTTTCACTTCTTATAAGGCAATTTATGAATGATAAGTGACTTCTATTTTACATGATAGTTACACTCTAGTACAATGGTAAATAAATAGGCAGCATGAACTGGACAGATCATACTTTTTAGATAGTTTATGACATTTTCTATTGAGGTTCAATTTCTGGTATTCCTGAAGGAAACATTTTTATAAACACACATTCCCATTAAAATAGAACCTTCCCCCAGGCTGAACATGCAGACATCTGGGGCTACTAGAAATTAATCAGGCAACAGAAAAAATCACTTTGCCACATATTTAGAAATGGCAACTAATGTATATCCATAAAAATTTTAAATTTTAGTTGAAAGTGTATCTAGATCTAGATTCTGGATATTTACAATACTCCTTTATATTGTTGTGTGTGTGGGAAATATGGACTGAGGGGTAAAATTCATTATCAGGTGCTTATTAGTGAAAGAGTCATGTTCAAATGGATAGCTGTCACTAAGAATCGATAATGGTAAGAAACAGCTCAGCTGGAATTAGCTGCACTGATTTTGGATGTTTAAGGAGTTTAAACTGATGATTATTGCATTTTATACATTTTAAAGGAAATAAAGAATTTGTGTTCTAACCAGTTGCGCACCAGGTCATTTACCCTCCCTCTCCCCTTCCTGACCAGGCACATTATCCTTATATGTAGTACATCCAGGTTTGAATGCTATAATGATTTCTCGCACTTGTTACATTTCAAGGCTTTATTTAGGAAAACACAACAGTACATGAAACCAAGGGTGGGTAAGTGGATCCTTGGGACCGCAGAGGCAGAACGCCACCTACCACGGTCAGGACGTATGGCCTTGGCCTAGATACAGGAACACAGTCCGCTAGGCGAGAAAAGTCCAAAAGGGCAAGGCCTAAGGGTCACACAACAGCAAGCTGCAGACAAGCACAAGGGGGACTTGGACCACCACAGGACAGGGGAACACAGCACAACCAGGAGAGACAGCACAGGTAGACGATACCGCCATGAGGAACTGCACAGGTCTTTGTTGTCACCGCCAGGAGGAACAGCACAGGAACTCGTCGGCACCGCCAGGAAGAATAGCACAGGAACTTGTCAGCACCTCCAGGAGGAGCAGCACAGGAACTCGTTGACAATGCCAGGAGGAACAGCACAGGAACTTGTTGGCACTGCCAGGAGGAACAGCACACTAACTCATCTGCACCACGAGGAGGAACAGTACAATAACTTGTCGGAATCGCCAAGAGGAGCAGCGCAGGAACTCGTTGGCACCGCCAGAAGGAACAGCACAGGAATTCGTTGGCACCGCAAGGAGAAACAGCACAGGAACTCGTCAGCACCACCAGGAAAAACAGCACAGGAACTCGTTGGAATCGCCAGGAGGAGCAGCACAGGAACTCGTCGGCACCACCAGCAGGAACAACACAGGAACTCATTGGCACCACCAGAAGGAACAGCACAGGAACTCATCGGCACCGCCAGGAGGGATAACACTAAAGCACAGCACCGCCAGGAAGAACTGCATGGGAACACACCTCCGCCAGGACGGACAACACTGGAATTTGGCAATGCCAGGAGGGACAACACTGGAACATGTCACCAGCAGGAGGAGCTGCACGGGAACAAGGCACAGACAGCAGGAACTCCACGTGGACACTGCACAGACCATACATTGGGGCTTGAGGCAGTGAAGCAGGCCTTAGCCCAACAACACCAATACTTAGGCACAGATTGTTGGTAGGAGATGCCTTTTAAAGCAATCAGCAGAAGAGGATACGCTGCACCTGGACCAGCCCTGTTGGAGGAGTTAACTGTTACAGTTACTGCTGAACAGCAGAAGCAAATTCCAACCTCCAGGATCGAGCACACATTTGCATGCAATCAGGAGGCAGAGGAATTTGCACATCGTGACAGCACTCGATAATTTTTCTAATTTATTCGCTTTTTTTCCAAGATACATTAGGCTTTATTTTCATTAAATTTTAACATTAGATTTTATATTTATAATTTGAAGGAAAATAGTAAAAAAAGTTTTTCACTTTTTTAATTATCTATTTTTTAACAGCAAAATTGGCTGATATAGGTGGTTGTTGGGGATGGGCTAAAAGTTGTGGTTTGGGATGTTGATTTTTTTAAATATTTTACTTTGTGTGTATGTGTTTTATTAATTGTTTATTTTACATATTTCGCCCCCTATAAGGTCAGAAAATGATGACTGGCATTTTCTTCTTATATATAAACCCCAATTACAGTTGAAACAGGAGGAAGTATATAAGGCGCTCCTTGAGCACTGCATATGCAGTGACTGGGAAAGCAGGACGGTAAAAATCTATCCCTGTCTTCTCAATGGAGAGCCAGCTTTTTACCCATGCAGCTGCATAATTAGTGTGCAGCTGCAAACTCTGCATTCCAGAACATCCATGCAGAGATGTAAAGCCACTGACTAGACGTTTAAAGTTGGTGTGTGGTCGATAATAGGGTATACTCAGTAGTGCAGGTCTATATTGCATTTTTAAATCAGTTGCAATTTAATGAGAGAAGTGTTATTAGGGACCCATGCACTCTCATAAGGTGAGATGGCTTACCATGTTTACAACATTAAGGTAGGTTTAAATAAAAAATAAAAAACCTTAACCTTTTTTCTCATCATTAAGTGGAAACTTACCCTAGATATACAGAGGACATAACTTTAATAAAAATACTTTATGCATAGTGTTGGTCATGGCCAACAAAATCAGCTCACAAACGTGTGTTTACTGACTGTTACTACTTGTAAAAGTACAACAAATGTCTGGCATGTACTTTTATATGGCATGAACTAGGAATTTACAGTTCCATAGATCGTCATCAACATATTTTTTGCCTTATTTTATAGAGCAGAATGTAGACTCATATGTTGAATGTATTTATACATGACAGGTTTGTGCCATACTGCAAAGAGAACAAAAACAACAAAGGCAAACCTGCATATTAACATTGAAAACCTCATACAGACCTGGATTTATTTGGCAGCTCTGGTATATTCAAAATCTGTACATATGAATACACCCTTAAAAGCCCAGATGCATGGGATTGGATCTTTTAATCTATTATTTCATTGATTAATTAATCGATCTTTTAATCTATTATTTATCTATAACCTATCTTTAATCTCACAATCTATCGAAAAATTATCTATCTATCTATCTATCTATCTGTCTGTCTGTCTATCTGTCTGTCTATCTATATATTATTTATCTATCTATCTATCTATAATTTGTTTCTCTTTGATCTATCTCATATCTATCATTCGATCTATATTATCTGTTTATTGAGCTGTTATCTATCTATAATCTATCTCACAATATTTTATCTATCTATAACATATCTATCTTATATCTAGCATTTATCTATTATTTATCTAGCAGCTATCTATCTCATATGTATCTATCATCTATTTATCATCTATCCATCTATTATCTATCTTACTATTTATCTATCAATCTATATATTAAAATAATAATAAAGACAGCAAAGCTGAGAGGCAGATTGACAAAGAGAGTAGAGCTAACCCCAAAATATTTTTTAACTATATAAATAGTAAAAAGAGTAAAACTGAAAATGTTGGCCCTTTGAAAAGTAGTGAGGGAGGTATTGAGGAGGGCAATGAGGAGAAAGCAAACCTATTAAACAATTTTTTCTCCACGGTATTTACTAAGGAAAATTACCTTCCTGTTTACAAACATAGGGATGAGGTAAACTCCACCTTAAATGTTTCTTGTCTAACCCAGGAAGAAGTGCAGCTCTGCCTTAAGAAAAACAAATCCCCATGTCCTGATGGTATACACACCCGTGTCCTAAGGAAATTAAGTAATGTCATAGATAGGCCCCTACTTTTAATATTTATGGACTGTCTAATAATGGGGTATGTCCCAAAGGATTGGCGCATAGCAAATGTGGTGCCAAATATTGAAAAAGGGGGTCAAAAATTAATCAGGGAACTAAGGGCCGGTAAGTGTAACCTTTGTTGTAGGTAAAATGTTTGGGGTTTTCTGGGGAGATGCTATCCTGGAGTTTCACTGAAAATAAATGTATAACGCCGTTCAGCATGGGCTTATGAAGGACGGTATGTAAAACTATTTCATTCAGTTTTGTGACGGCGGGTAGGGGATCCGCCGGGACCACCGCAAGCGATGGTAGTTAAGCCACGGCCAGGAACGGAATCTAAGTAGCCCCGGTTTTCCCAGACCCGCGCAAAGCAGGATGGACTTGCTGCGGCGTGAGGCTACCAGGTCGTTCCCTCCCCTGGACGGGGATTGCTTGCGGTGGCGGCCGAGGGTGCAGCGTGGTACAGAATCGTAGGTCCGAGAATGAGTCGTGGGCAGGCTGGAGAAGGTCAGGGCGGGCGGCAATGGTTCGTGGTCGTGGAAGGAGAGGTCAGGGCAGGTGGCGGGTTCGGAGTCGGGGGGAAACGTAGCGGGGAGGTCAGGTACACGGTAAGCAGGAAATACATTAAAGGAACCTTTCTATGGCTTGGGGGCAACGTAGATCCAGCAGGGAAGTGACGTGGGTGCAAACTTATTAGGACGCGCCCGGTAATTACCATTACCGGCGCACTGTCCTTTAAATTCACAAGGACGAGCGCGCGGCGTGTGCCAGGGGGGCGCCATGGCGCATTCCGGCCGGCGGGGGTGGGACGGACCCGGACGGGAGCGAGGCCAGGTGAGTGGATGGAACGGGTGGCACCCGGACCGCATCACAACCCGTTACAGTACCCCCCCCCTTAGGCCTCCCCACATTTTTAGGCTGCAGGAATCTGAGGATGAGATCCCGATTTAGGATGTTAGATTCAGGCTCCCAGGATCTCTCCTCGGGTCCGAAGCCCCTCCAATCCACGAGGAAGAAACGTTCTCCCTCTGACCGTTTTCATAGCTAAAATGTCCTTTACCTCGAAGATGTCAGTGGATTCGGCTACTGGGGAAGGCGTCACTTTCTCCCGAAAGAACCGGTTCAGAACCAGAGGCTTAAGGAGGGATACATGAAATGCGTTGTGGATCCGGAGAGATGGAGGCAGACAAAGCTTGTATGTCACCGGGTTCAACTGCCGAAGAACCTTGAATTGTCCGAGGAAGCAAGGGCCCAATTTAAGACTAGGTACCTTCAGGCGCACATATCTTGAGAGAGCCAAACTTGGTCCCCAGGGAGAAACGTCGGGGCAGGTCTTCTCCTTTTGTCTCCCTGAGACTTCATACGGGCAAGGCCCGAAGTAGAGAACATCTCCTGCCAGATGGCCTTGATATCTCGAACCTGGGTCGTTGACAGCGGCACATCCGAGTCAGGAGGCAGGGGGAGGGGGGGTGCGGGTGGGGGCCATAGACTACAAAGAACGGGGAGACCCCGGAAAGCTTCCGAGTCCCGATGGTTATACACAAATTAGCCCACGGGAGCAGCTCGGTCCATTTGTCCTGACGTCCGGACACAAATTTGGCGCAGGTATTCTCCCAGAATCTGGTTCACTCTCTCCACCTGCCCATTGGACTGGAGGGGTTTTGCCGATGAAAAGTCCAACTTGACTTGCGGGACGGGAGCATAAAGCACGCCCCAAATCGGGAAACAAATTGAAAAACCCGGGTCGGAGACAATGTGAGAGGGTAGTCCATGAAGCCGGAAAGATATGCCGGAAAGAAAAGATTAGCCAATTGTGGGGCAGACGGCAGGCCAGGGAGAGGCACAAAGTTGGGACATTTTTGAAACCGGTCCGTCACAACCAGATGACTGAATTCCCAGAGGAGACTGGTAGGTCTGTGACGAAGTCCACGCTATGTGCGAAAGGGATTTCCGGCACAGGCAGCGGATGCAAGAGACCCTGGCGGGCCTGTGGCGTGGGACCTTGCCGAGCACAAGTGACAAAAGGCGAGGGTGAAGTACTTGACATCCTGTGCTAGAGTGGGCCCCACCAGTAGTGCCGTGAGATCAAAGCATAAGATTTCCGAGCTCCGGGATGGACAGCCACAAAGGAGCTATGCCCCCCACTGCACAATCTTCTTCCTGAGTGCCAGCGGCACGTAAGTCTTGCCCGTAGGAATGTTTTGGAGACCTGCAGGAGCCACGTGAACCAAAAGTTGGGGGAAATGATGTGTTGTGACACGGGTTCTTCCCACCACACCGAGGCACGAAGAGAGGGCATCAGCCTTGACGTTTTTCTCAGCAGGCGGAATGTAAAACGAAAAATCAACCGAGAAAAAAAAAGAGCCACGGGGCTTGGCAGGGTTAAGACGTTGGCCGTCTTAAGATACAACAAATTTTTTGTGTCTGT
The DNA here is from genome assembly GCA_025379985.1 of Phyllomedusa bahiana. NCBI lineage: Eukaryota > Metazoa > Chordata > Amphibia > Anura > Hylidae > Phyllomedusa > Phyllomedusa bahiana. Next base: position 19,613 of record JAODAL010025625.1, on the reverse strand, counting down.
AAAGATGTCGATTGGGTGACGAGCCCCCTCCAGCAGATGTCGCCACTTTCCCCTAGGGCTAACTTGATGGCCAAGAGTTTTCCCCGGGCCCCAATGGGCATAGTTCCGCTCAGCCGGCGAAAAGGTCTTAGAGAAGAACCCACATGTGGGAATCTTGCCTTTGGAAACTTCTCTGTGTGAGGACCGCCCCTGCCCCACGGAAGAGGCATCCACCTCCAAAGAGAACGGTCTCTCGGAATCAGGCCGGACCAAGACAGGAGAAGGCCTTCTTTAGATCCACAAACGCCTTCCAGCCTCCGGAGGCCAACATCCGGGTTCGCATTCTTTCTAGTAAAAGGGGCCCCGATAGGAGCCACCAAGGTGGAGAATGGGAAATAAATTGCCGGTAAAAATTTGCGAAAAACCCAGGAAGCGCTTTTTATCGCCCGAAGACCGACAGGAACGGGGCAATTGTAGCACTGCAGAGAGTTTTGCCGGGTCCATCTTTAGGCCTTCAGCCGAGGAAACTAGTAGCCGAGGAAAGGTAGGCTGGTCCCATGGAATAAACATTTCTCCAGCTTGGCGTACAGTCGGTTGCTGCGCAGACGTTGCAGAACCTGGGGTACTTGGGGCCCGGTGAGTCGAAGATTTTGGGGAGAAAATCAGGATGTCATCTAGGTACACCATGATGCAGGTTTTACAAGAGTTCCTGGAAGACATCGTTGACGAGTTCTTGGAACAACGCTGGAGCATTACAGAGCCCAAAGGGCATCACGAGGTACTCAAAAAATCCATCTCGGGTATTGAACGCCGTCTTCCACTCGTCCCCCTCCCGAATTCTGACGAGGTTATTGGCTACTCCAAATCCCAAAATGGAGAACACTTTTACCCCCTGAGACGGTCAACAGCTCTGAGATCAGTGGGAGAGGGTAAACGGTTCTTTCGGTGATCTTATTTAAAAACCCCTGTAGTCATACACTGACGGAGGGGAAACCCCCTTCTTTGCACGAAGAAAAACCCGGCTCCGGCTGGGGAGGAGGACTTTCGAATGAATTCCTTTCTGCAGGTTCTCCCGAATGTAGGCCGACATGGCCCGAGGTCTCTGGCACGGACAGCGGGTAGACCCTCCCCCGGGGTGGACTGGTTCCTGGGAGGAGCTCAATAGGACAGTCGAAAGACCGATAGTGGGTGGCAGCGAATCGGCCTCTTCTCGGAGAATAAAATCCCCAAAGTCCTGGGTACTCGGCCGGCAGGCCTGGCAACGGCTTGACAAGCGGAGGCGGAGAAGTGATAGGCACCGGGCGTGGTACCTCCAAGCAAATGGTTTTGGCATTTCCGGTCCCCAACGCAGGATTTTCGCCTGTCTTCCAATTTGAGCGTAGGGGCGGTGACGTTGCAGCCAGGGAAGCCCCAAGAGGATCGCCGAGGAAACACGGGGAAAGAACGGGAACCCGATCTTCCCTTATGTAGCGCCCCACACGGAGTGTCACCGGCCGGGTTACGTACTGGATGGGGTCACTGAGGGGGCTCCCCACTGACCGAAGAAATAAGCAGCGGCTTCTCCAGCCGGACAACAGGTATGCGGTACCGGGGGGTTTCCAATGAGGCAAGGATGAAGGTCCCAGCAGAGCCTGAGTCCAGGAAAGCAGAACTCCAGAACGACGGACCAGCATCAGTGGTCAACTCCACTGGCATCATCAGACGGCTCCTAGGTGTGAGCGTTTCCCGGACGCTGGGGACGTAGCAGACACTCTTCTGCGGAAATGGTCCGGGCTGGCGCAGTAGAGACATAGCTTCTCGGTTCAGCTCCTGCTCCGATAAACTGGGCCCGGTCCACTTGCATGGGTTCCACCTCAGAGGCTTGAGGGGACAGCAATGGAAGATCTGGAAAACCGGGGCCAGGTGAAACCGCCGACGGGGGGCATGCAGAGTCTCTTTCTTTCCCCAGCTCTTCCGCCTCTCTGCGAACCTTATATCATCCCAGTTGCTAGCAGGATTAGTTCACTCAGGGAGGACGGGAGGTCTCTTGCTGCCAAAGAAATCCTTTACCCGGGCTGGACAGGGCCCTTTTTGAAAGTGGCCCCAGAGGGCGGCATCATTCCACGTGAGCTCCGAAGCCAGGGTACGGAACTTTACCGCATAGTCACCCACCCAGGGGTCACCCTGACGAAGGCTCAAGAGGGCGGTCTCAGCAGAGGAAGCACGGCGCCGGCTCTCAAAGACGGTGCGGAATTCCCGAGAAAGGTCTGTAGATCCGCAGTCACAGGATCATTTCCTGTCCCAGAGGGGAGTCGCCCAAGCCAAAGGGCTTTCCTGGATAGTAGGGCTCACCACGGGAAAGGGCCCCTTTTGACCTCTCCGAGGGAAACTTATCCGCCATCAGTTTCTATGTGAATCGAGCACTGGGTAATGAAACCCCGGCAGAGCTTGGGATCCCCAGCAATGCTGATGGGGAAGAGGGTCCCACGGTAGCCAATGGAACGGCTGACGTAGACAGAGTCACCGACGGGGCCACAGGTGGAGACTGTTGCTGGGATGCGAGGAGCAACCGTTACAAGTTTCTATGAGAAGGTTAGTTCTAGACTGGATTGGGGGGAAGCATTGGATGTCATATATCTAGATTTTTCACAAGTGCATAGGAGAGACATTGTAGGGCTTGAACAGGTTCAAAGACGGGCAACAAAAATAATAAAAGGACTGGGTGGACTACAATACCCAGAAAGATTAGCAAGATTAGGGTTATTTAGTTTAGAGAAAAGACAACTTTGGGGTGACATAATGAATATGTATAAATATATCAGAGATCAATATAGAGATTTATTTATACCCAGGACTGTATCCAGAACAAGGGAGCATCCTCTAGGTCTTGAGGAAAGAAAGTTTCTACATAAACATAGATAGGGATTCTTTACTGTAAGGGCAGTGAGACTGTGGAAATCTCTGCCAGAGGAATTTTGTCATGGTGAATTCAGTAACAGAGTTCAAAAAGGGTCTGGATGCATTTCTAGAGTGTAATAATATAACAAGTTATAGTGACTAGGATTCTGGAGAAGGGTCATTGATCCAAGAATTTATTCTGATTGCCAGATTGGAATTTTTTCCGTAAAATGAGGACAATTGGCTTCTACCTCATGGGGGTTTCTGCCTTCCTCTGAATCAACATTATAGGAAAATAGGCTGAATTTGATGGACATCTGTCTTTTTTCGGCCTTACAAACTATGTAAATATGTATTATTTATCTATCAATCTATCTGTGTATCGATTTGTTATCTATATATATATCAATCATCTATCTATATTTGTCTTTATGTAAACAATCTGTTTATAGACTATGAATAAATAAACAAGGTTTGACAATTTATTTTTGTATTTTTCTCTTTTCAATAGAGCAGACTCTGCTCAACAATAGTTACTTTTTTAACTATTTTTAGTGTTAGGTTTTGTGCCTTCTGGGGGTTAACAGTTCACTTCCTGCTAAGCATGGTTATTGCTGTGACTCTCCAGTCTGTAAGAACACAACTACAAATTACAGAGACATTTGTAAGCCATTACTGCTTGGGTTTTATGAAAGGATGACTTCAAGGCAACAGACAATAGACTCTGCACATTTTTTATAGTGACAGATGTAGCTATTGAATACATAATTAAAATAGTTTGCAATCGTCTCATTATACATGGGATGAGTTTTACAGGACATTGTTTGTCCTATGGTATTGGCTATACTTTTTGCATTCTTCTGACACCATAAAGAACTACTGTAATTTATGTTTGATTTACATGTCAGTTTTTTATGTTTCACTGTGTTTTGTTCAACCTTGATTAACACCGGAGCTCACTAGATGACCTTCTGGTGTATTTCATAGATGCCTCTTTGGGTATGGGTTTAATTTATCATGTAGTGGATTTAGATAATATAAAAGATTATTAACAGCACAATATGGAATCGGCACTGAGCAACTTCTAGTATGATTTTGGTTTTACAGAATAGATTTACACAAAAGGCACTTTATTAAGTAAGACTGTTTGTTATAAAGGATTGGTGTATTTAAAAACAGCGTGTTCTGCCAAATGCAGTGTAAAAATACAGCTGTAGTTATTTTCAGACATTGCCCACAGATGTCACAATGCTTTTATAAGCTGAAAGGTCACGTGACCCTCCAGTGATGTGGACTCAGATCACAACCCCATCCAAGATAAGAAGTTGCACACGTTGGACAGTATATTTGGAACTTATCTATCCCTTAACCTTAAAAATATACATTTTTCTATTGCTCAGACAAATATAAAGACTCTTTGTATTAGACTGGATACTGCAATGTATCCATAGGGAACAATAGTGCAAATGGAGGCCATAAGTGACTATATTTGCACTGTTTCCCAAACTTTAACACAAATTGTGTGGTTGACTGCGCTTATTAGTAAGAAAACAATATTTGCCTTTGCACATCCAAAAACTTTTTTGAAAAAATGAGCATAGGTGCACACTGGTGTGGCAGCAATATACATACACATTCCAATATCAGTAGCACACTAGCAACTACAAAACCTCCATACTTCTGGTGGCTTCACTCCCTGAAGTATGGAGGTCTGAACAGGCCCTGAAGAGAGGTAACGTTAGTATAGGAACCCACCTGCATTTGAGGTCCCCTGGAAGATTGGCAGGTGGGCTTAAGCAGTTTTGATCAAAAATGTTAACTAAGAACCTCAAAAATTTTTTTTTCATGTATCCGAAGTAGCAGAAATGCTTTTTCAGAAATTCCTATGTGCCTTTTGATAGTTTTTTTAGTTGATAGTGTGCTGCTGATATTGTAGTGTGCTTATTAGTAAGGCACAGACAACATGTATGTTCGGTAATAAGAGCAAACGTAGTCACTTATGGACTACATTTACACTGTTGTTCTCTATGAAGGATTTTTGGGGTCTATCAGAATAGCTTTTTCGGGTATTCCATCAGATACCCACAATGGATTCCTGAATGGCGCGAACCCAGCCTTAATTAGATTGCTAAGCAATCACATGATCTAACTCCATACCATCTTGCACACTTTTAAAGGGGTTTTTTGACCATGCTGTTTCACAGAATCACAGGCAGCTTCAGCCTCACACTGTCTGGTCAGGCTCTGGATGACTCTATAGCAATGATTAGCATATCAGCTATGCTATTCCTAGTTGAGCCTGTTAAAGTGAGATTACTGCAGCAGATTTAATCTAGTAAACAAAACTACAGGACCATCCAGGAGTGAAAACTAATGCTTTTCAGTGGTTATTAATCAAATCTTGTTAGAGATTAAGACTCTGCTCCTCTGAATATGGTGATGTAACTCCCTGCTCTCTGTCTAATCATGAAGGAAGATATGGATGGAAACTTGCTCTGCACTACAGATAAAATTTCTATTATCTCCTGACTAGGGCAATTTCAAAAAGGCAATGTATTTAGTAGAAGTCTTGATTTACTTGTCCCTATATGTTGAAAACTAATCATTGTAGTGAGAAAACCCCTTTAAGTATATTTGGAAAGTAAGGTACAATCTAGTATTATAACATGCTATAGTTTTATCAGAGGGTGCTCCTGGACACTCAATGGAAATCTGTACACACCTATCACATATTACTTATAACACTGCTGTCCTGCCTTGTGGCAGAGGCACCATTTGGCTTTATCAGACATCAGGGTCCATGTGCGGCTGCAACTCTCTATAGTTATACCCATGCATTTTACTGTTTCTAGACACTACTTCTATTTGAACTACTTCAGTGTTTTTTTTTTTTGTTTTTTTTTTACATTTTCTCTCTATAAAAACTCATCTCTGACTAAATCCCTAATATATCAATATTTTGCTTGCCATAAAACAACAGCCCTAAATTCTGCAAATAGTCACAAAAGGATCAGTAGGTTCAAGTCTTTTATAAATAGCAGTAATTTTATTAGTTAATGTCATTTGAGCATTTTTTGGGCACTGTGACTTAAAGCGGAGCTGCGATGCCCTCCAAAAATGTAGTATCTACTCATATCTTTTAATTCAGAAATTTGATAGCCTTATATTTTTTAGCCCCTTCCTCCAGTTCATTAGATTTAATTGCTTTTAGATCTGGAATTTGACATCCTAATGACTCTACGGATCCCAAGTCGGTGTACTTCAGAGCTCAGTTCCAAATAAGTGCACACTTCTTTGAAAACTGAGCTGTAGTAAACACCCCCTTGACTGTCAGGGGGATGGTCATCACTTCTCAGTTCTCAACATGGTGTGACCCCAGTTCTAATTATATTTAGAGCTGAGCTCTGGAGACCACCTTCTTGACATTAACTAATGACACAAAAAATGGTCATAGCTGTTAAATTAATCAGATATAAACCCTACTAATTCTGATATTTTACAAAATCTGATTTTCAAAAGTGATCTTCCAGTAATCCCTGTCAGACAGTAGTGCTTATCACTATTACCCTAGAAACAACTGTAATAGGATGAGCGACATGTATGAAACTTGGCGCCGACACGGCAGTTCTATATCAATATAGAGGAGTTTAAAATCCAACAGTATGTATGAAAGAGTGTTATGCACCAAACAGTGATCAGAGAGTGTTATGCGCCAAACTTTGTCTCAGCCATGGTATGGATTTGTATAGCAGTTTGGTGGCAGACTTTGGTGCATTTTTTACACATTCAAAAGTTTTTTGTCTAGTTCAGACTGCACTAAGGGCCACATGTATGAAAACTGTCTAGGTCAAAAACTCACTTTGTTGAACATCACAAGGCATTATGGGAAAGGGGCTGAGAAGCCCACAGCGCCCTCTGTTGGTTGTAACAAATCCTCAATTTGCTTTTGACCCACCGAGTCTTGAGAAAGCAAAAAGGATTTTTTAGCCAAGCCAGTATCTCTCATCACCAATCAGAGCACCCCTTTTATTTCATATAGTGCTCTGGAAAGATGAAAGGGGCACTCTGATTGGTTGCTATGGGCAACACAGTGAGTTTTAGACCTAGACAGTTTTCATACATGTGGTCCTAATTTTTTGAGCACGACTATTTAGACCTCTGTTGGACAGACCTACAACACTATATTTATCTGAAAGCATGCCTGAAAACTGGCGCAGCCCTGTTCATACATGTCACCCAATGTGTCTTATTAATATGAAATGGAGATTCATCTCTTCTCAGCACCACTCTTCACATATTCTGTCTTTACATGCTGTAAAAAACAGACAACCTCCCCCATAGTGCTGGTCAAGAGCCCTTAGAAACCTTATACTCTTAGGCTAAGTTCACACGGCTTATTCACGGCGTAATTGTGGGATGGATTTCACTTGCAATTACAGCGTGTGCTCGGCAGTGGGGGCGGGGTGGGGGGCGACAGCCTGCCGGCCCCATAGACTTTCATTATCCATGGTGCGTATCCCGCCAGGATAAGGTGCATGTCACTTTCTCCCCGCTCCCCGTATTCGCCGAGCGGGGAGAGGAGACGTAATCCATAGTTCTCTATGAGAACTGTGGATTACCGTAATGCCTGGGACGGATTTCAGCCGTATTGTAGCGCAATACGGTGCACAATACGGCTGAAATCCATCCCAGAATAAGCCGTGTGAATGAAGCCTAATACTTGGTCATTCTGATAGCCAAATAGTGAAGCTCTGACTAGCATAAAAGCATGGCTTGGAAACAACTAAATAGCTTCAGCTGGGACCATGACAAGTTGGTGCCTAGAGCCCCTTTCATTTTTGTCAACGAAAGAGATGGGTGTACATGATATGTAGAGGGGCTCCCAACTTCACTGTGCACAAACTATTCATCTGTAAAGGGGTTTTGAAACAAAGTGAGTTCCTTACCTCTTATCTGCTCAGGAGAGAAGATAAACAAAGCATGCAACGTCACGGTGGGGTGGGGGTGGAGGGAGCAGGGAGCGTCTGCAAAGTTTACTCAAATAATTACATTACAACCAGTGGATTCTCTATACAGCAAACATGCCTCATACACTGCACTTTTCTCCCCAGCCCCTTGAAAGCTCATTCATGTTCCCTGTTATCAGATAAGAAGTGCAAACACCCAAGCGCAGCCAGATCAGCTCCTGTCAGTGTCCTGGTCGTGTCTAATGTAAACTATCAAGAAACTAAGGGGGACTGAGCAATGCTGTAGATCTCAAAGGCTTCACTTTTTGTAATCACATATATTTAGAAAAGTGATTAAATACCCATTTTGGAGAATCCCACGTCAACATTACATCGTGGCAAAACCCCTTTAACATCTGTAACTGCAGCTAAGTATCACATAATTTCATTATTTTTGTATTAAACCTTTAATTTTTCATATATTTTGCTGTGTTAGTAATCATTCTTTGACTGCCAATAAATCAACCGCTAATTTCAGCTTGTGCACGTATGAACTTGGCCACAACATGCTGCTGGAATGCTCTAAATGGTCAACAATAACAAGTAACTTCAAGGCTTCAGAGATCAAGTAGTTGATTATGGTGGAGTCCTTTAAGCATGGAATATATTTTCCTTTATTTCACGTAGCCAAGGTTGTGAACAGGGCTAGAATACTTATGCAAACCGTTTTGTCTGTGAATTAAATGTAAACTCTATGCCGTATGGATTACCTGGATGCCACAAGTGGGTCAAGTATGGTCATTTGCTCAGAATATTGTTTTGATAAAACTACTAACCTGTGAAAATATGTGATTAAAGCAAAATGTTTCTTGCTCAGGTTTATGGTTATGTTACATCTGTACAAAACATTGCACTACCAATTATTTTATTTTGTCACACTCAGGCCAGTATACCCATTTTTTTTTACTTTTATTTAAAGATAGACTATATTATGGTTGACAATTAAATAGTTTTGTTCAAGATATAATATAGAAAAAAAAATTCCCGAAACTGTACAACTCTTGGGCTTTCCCTTGTATTGCAGTTCAGCCCTTTTTATCTTTAATGGGGCTAAGATTCAATGCTTAACTCAGCCTTTGGACACAAGCGATGCTATTTCAGCAAAAATATATTTTTTGTAAATTTGGAACCCCATTTTTTTATTCATTGCTAGAACAACGGGGAAAAGATAAATGTGAGTTGGGGTTCCCCCCTATTATCTTGGACACACCTCGTTTACCCCGCAACAATTTTTCTTTTTAATCAAAAATTAATAATTTTAAACCCCCAAAATTTTTTCAAATAAACACAACACAAAATATAATTGCTATAAGGGATGCCATCCAATGTGAAACTGAATTTGGACATGTAATAGGAATGTTTGATTTTCTTCAAATATTTCGAAAAATAACTCACAAATGAAGACTGATCTAAAACCTTTATTTTAAAACAAAATTTTTCCCTTTAAAAAAAGTAACACCATCATTATTCATATCTATCTTGTGATAATGAAATGGTATGTCCATAATGATATCAAGGGGAATATTGTTATTATTCTTATTATATTAGTACCAATGGATACTAACACCATCTTATGAGTACCCAATCTGTAGAAAAATGTGTTGCCATTTATGGTTGGGGAGGGACAACTTCTTGTGACAAAAGCCTAAACTTAACAAAAACTTTTTTTTCAAGGCAGTCCTAGTCTTAAAACTGCGGGCTAGACAAAGCCTGTTCCATAACCACAGCATAACCAAAGAGAACTTCCCCATCTGATCAGGTCAGCAGCTTTTCCAGTTACTCGATCTGACGTTTGGGAAATGCTCTGCAGTCAGTGAACCCAGGGCTATCTGTTCAGGAAGCCTACGTAAGGTTTACTAAAAGGGGCTATCTTTAAGGGAACCCAAAACCCAAAGGCCGATTTTAAAACTGGTTGATATGGGCAACAAGGGTAGTCTTACGCTTAGACATTTTGAAAATAGGATAGTGTTGCCCTAACAGCTGTGTCATTGTGATACAGATTATATTGCTCCACATGACTGTAATAACCCAGAGCCAGTGGAAGTAAATGGCATCTTCAATTTAGGGGTTTTTATCATCACAAGCTTTTGTAGACTTGAGCTGTTGATCTCTCTTACAGCTTCAAACCAGGGGGGGTCTTCCCCCCCAGTAGGGGGGTTCGCCAAAAGAAGATGGTGAGCATCATTTTTGTTACAGTAGAAAGGAAGGATGTCGCAGCCTGAGACCCCTGCATGGTCAGTTTATGCCTGCAAACTGTCACCTCCTCCCAGGGTTCCAAGCTCCTTTTAACCAGAACACCAGAACACTGCATTATAAAACAGTTATACAAAAAGCCCCGAACGATGAAACAAATGTGGGAATTTCACTTCTTAGAGTAGGAGGATGAGACCCTTTATTAAAAACACCACACAGGAAGCTAGTTTTCCTTTCATTTTCCCCAGCTAAAGGGCAAAGCACAGAGTGCAGGGAAGCCCTCACAGCACGGGGGGGTGTCCCATTCAAGGGCATGTCCAAACAGGCTGAACAATATCAGTCAGCCAAACACGCAAAGGGGCATGGCCCCCACCTCAGCTGCAATTGCTCTAGACACACAAAGAAGCTCAATCTTTTTTTTAAATGATTGAGGTAATACAAACCAGTTGCAAAATTGCTTATTTTTTACTGTCCCCAACATTACAGATATGATCTTTGTAGCAAGAAAACCCCTTTAAGCTTATTGTCATGTATATTGTGAGAATACTAATTTGCTCCTCAGTGCAGCAAATATAACCTTGTCAATCAATATACTATGCCAAATCAAATGAAAAAAAAAACATATATAAGCATGATTGTGAAACATAATTTATTTGATACAAATAGCCCATATTTTTTAAAGTTTGATTTCCACTGTTGATCTCACAAAAAGCCCACATCAAACAGGCCAGACTTCCATTCATCCACCACATGATGCCGAGAACACGATGAAAGGTATACTTTTTACACTCTAGCTAGGAAAATTGATTCATATGGTTTTCATTTCATAGTACAGTGAGCCATCTGGACTTAGTTGAAGAGGAAAAAGAAAGTCTCACATGTAGGAAAAAAGTATTTATTTTGAATTACTTTTTGATCAAAGCAGAACCTAACAATATGTGCAGGTCTTATGAGCAGGTACATTGGATGAAGATGAATGGTAATTGTGTAGTCTTATTCATGCTTACTTAATATAAAAGGGATACAATTTTGTTATAGGGGAAACTCTAGTATTTCTGATTGTATTCTTTCTTTTGAGAATGCTAAGCAGCAGCCAATTTATATATGGACTGTTACCTAGAAACTAAGACGTAGCTGTATCACCCACTTTCAGACCAATTGCTGGTAGCACATTTTGTCACATGCTGCCAACACTTCATCATCAGTGTTAGATATAGGGCAAGATAGTTGGATGCTCCTGAGAACATGAGCAGGGCTATCTTAAGATTTCTAGTGATCTTGCACTGCACAAATAAGTAGCATTTACTTTCAATTGCTTACACACGTATATTCTTACAGTTAAACTAAATTGCAGGTTCAATTTATTAAACTTATACTAGACTGGGGCAGTGAAAGTTTTTTTAATGTATATTTTTAGGACATGTACATCTGACTTTCCCAATGCAGACTAAAATCCACATTTTTCTGTATAGATTTAAAAGGCAGACTAAAAAAATTTAAGTGGTGGAATTCACCCCATCTCTTATCACAGACTGCCTTCATTTTAATTTGTTTAAACCGCTTCCAAAATCCACTTTGGAAATTTAGCGTCATCATTTCAAACAATGGAATGTGGATTGCAGTTGGATCTGGATGCAAAATTTGGTGTGGAATCTGTACTCCGTTTCCAAATACTTTGTGTGAACATGCCACTTTAAAGAGGTATTCCAACAGTGGAAAATGCTTATTCATCTGTCGAGGCATGAAGGAAAATCGAAGAGAAGAATTCTTACCTTCTGGACGCTGTTATCCGTTGCTGCAGATGTCCCCTCGCTCCCGACTGTAGCACTAAAGGTCTTCATGCATGTGACAGGTGCAACCAACTACAGACAACAGCGGTCATGTTCATGTGACATTGTGGCCTGTGATTGGCTGATTGGCTGCACCTATCACATGAACGATGAACGTTCGCAGCTACAGCCAGGGTCACCGGGACAGCTGTGGCGATCGAACGACAGCATCCAGAAGGTAAGTATTCTTCTTCTTTTATATTTTCCACCTGCTCTGACTGACTAGCGAAATTTTTTACTGTTGGAGCACTTCTTTAATACTAGCTGTATTTTTGACTGAAACATTTATACCCATAATGTGGTGGTACACAATATTGCTGGAAAAACTCAGGGAACAAGCCATCTTCAGTGCATAAAGAGGACAACACATCATCATGTAGCAATTTCAGATATCTAGTGGCATTGAGGTTTCCATTGATGAAGAATGACCCCACTATCTTTGTACCCCATATATTACACCATATATTGCACAATCTAACCCATATTTTAGTAACCCAGATTTCTACCCCATCCACTCCAGACCTACCAATTTAGATTTATTTCAAGACAGGGTGTAGAGGGATCTCCTTAAACTTCAGAACAAATGCTGTAAAAAACATCACCATAAGCTGTTTTTTCCATAAGCCGTTATTAGTTTATGCTCCTCCATGCATGGGTATTTCATTGGCTTGTACATAGCTATATTTTTTAATGAAGAATTAATAAAGCATCAAGATTTTTTAAACTCATCAGCAGTGGATATTGTAGCGGTTTCCTGCATTTGTCCGGCATGCCTGTTAACCCCTGGGCGGTGGCCGTAGTCAGCTAGATCCCTCTCGCGGGCACTATGTTTAAGAGGTGAGCGGACTTACAAAAATTTATGCCATAAATTACACCATACCATCATTTTTTTGTGTCCCAACTGTCTTGGAGGGATCTATCCACTGTGGGTTAGTGTCAGACAAATGGCGGTGGTTTTGTTTGTTAACTTCACCATTCACAAAAAAGTTTGCCTTCACAAGAAAAACAATGGTGTGCTTGGTTTTAACATAACTTTATTCTTTCATGAGTTATTTACAAGTTTCTCTTTGTTTACAGCCATTGACATGTTGCAGAGGTTAACACGTGAAGAGCGGATAGAAAATTGCCAAAATGTGGACATAAGAAAACTGTCACAAATGAAGAAACATCAGTGGCTGTCCTAGCTTTATTCAGCAAGAGCCCACAGCGTAGCACTCGTCGCATGTCACTGGAGAGTGGTATCAGTCGAACATCCATTCGGCGGATATTAGCTGCACACAAATGGCACCTTATAAAATCCAGCTGCTGCAGCATCTGAATGAGGATGACCCCGATCAGCGCACTGAATTTGCAGACTGGGCAAAACAAAAGTTGGAACAGGACCCTCAGTTTACACAGAACATTATTTTTAGTGATGAGGCAAACTTTTCTGTGAATGGTGAAGTTAACAAACAAAATCCACCACAGTGGATAGATCCCTCCAAGACTGTTGGGACACACAAATTGATGGTATGGTGTGGTATACGGGGTACAAAGATAATGGGGTCATTCTTCATCAATGGAAACCTCAATGCCACTGGATATCTGAAATTGCTACATGATGATGTGTTGCCCTCTTTATGCACTGAAGATGGCACGTTCCATGAGTCTTTTTCCAGCAAGATGGTGTACCACCACATTATGGGTGTCAGGTCCGAGCATTCCTACAGTTTCCTTTAAATTGAATTGGTCGTTGTGGGCCCCTGACCCCCTTAGACTTTTATCTTTGGGGTCATCTGAAGGCAATTTTCTATGCTCTGAAGATGTGCAGCATCTGAAACAACGGATACTGGAAGTCTGTGCTAGCATTTCTTCTGTGGTGTTGCTATCAGTGTGTCAAGAGTGGGAGAAGGGGGTTGTATTGACAATCCAACACAATGGGCAGCACTTTGAACATATTTTATAAGTGGCCATAAACTTGTAAATAACTCATGAAAGAATAAAGTTACATTAAAACCAAGCACACCATTGTTTTTCTTGTGAAATTCTCAATAAGTTTGATGTGTTACATGACCCTCTTCCCGTTGGAAAAAAAAGTTGGATCCAAGATGACTGACTTCAAAATGGCCACCATGGTCAACACCCATCTGGAAAAGTTTTCCCCCTCCCAAATACTAATGTGCCACAAACAGAAAGTTAATATCACCAACCATTCCCATTTTATTTAGGTGTATCCATATAAATGGCCCTCCCTGTATATACCATGAATGTTTGGCAGATGGTAAGTCACACCTCTGAAATCCCTTGTCTCTTAAACCCCATTTTCTAGGTGTGGCCATTCTCCCAGTAGATAAGGGTTCTATTTTATTTTTCTAGGCCATTTTGTTAGCTTTTTTTTTTTTACAGATTAAAGGGGTGCTCTCACCATGCTGTTTCACATAGTCTGCTGTTTACAACCAGTTTCAAGCTTTTACTTACTGTTTAGGCTGTGGTTGGTTCTACAGCAGTGACTGGAATATAAACTCTGCTATTCCTAGCTGAGCTTGTTAGAGGGACCTTGCTAACAGAATGTTTTAAATAGTAGTGGAAAAGGCTACATAGCTCTAAAGAATTAACGTTTGTCAGTAACAGAAATAAACAAACTCCTGTGCTATTCATAATAAACAGCAGAGAGTGGTGTCACCATGGTCGGCCACAACAGCTGGAGCAATGAGCGCAGAGAAAGGTGGTTAGTAACCTGGGATAGCTAGTGTACACAAGCAGGGGATAAGACTTGTTCTAACTCTGTAATTAAAGGGGTTTTACTAAGAAAGTATTTCATGCCTGGTTTGTCCTGCTTTGTTCAAAAGGGGACATGTATGATTGTGACCCCGCAGGTTTGACATCATCATGCCTTTCCCCACAGTGTGTTCAATCTAGTTAAACATAGGTCCATTTATGTAAAGAGTTGTGAGTAGCTACAATGTAGATGAGTGGTTAGCACTTCTGCCATTTCATTCAGCATAGAAGTCCTAGATTCAAATCCCTGCAGGAACCAAACAAGTGGATTTTTTTCTCAATGAACATACCTGATTTAGGTTTCTTTTCACTTTTTATTTATTTGCACTCTTTTACTAATTACTAAAGGGTACAGAAAATGGGAGTAGAATGACAGCACCTGGGGTTCAACACTCGCTCAGCAATGAGTATGTGTGCTTACCAAGCGGGAAGAGACTGACAGTAGCTGAATGAGAGGAGAGGTGATGTCTGAGCATGTGCGGCCAGGCCTGAGGAACGCTCGTCCCTGGTCATATTCCCTGGAGACAAGCTGTACACTATGGATCACTAAGGTAGCAGCTAAAACAAAAATGGTACAGAAGTTATAATAATGATGAATGGTTAAAATGTTTATTATTTAACTTGCAACCCCCACATCAATTTTACTTTGTGGTAAAACAAACCACTTTAAGTAAAATCAGAACAGAAATGTTTTTGGTAATAGTATTTATTTACCTTTGCCTACATATTTAACCCCTTAACGACCCTGGGCCGCTAAGGGGCTTTGCAGGGGGATCGCTCCGCGACCCCCCCGCACAGCCGGTGGGTGTTAGCGGCTAATCGCCGCTAACACCCGGCAGTAACAGCACCGGCGGTGGGGCTCCGCCCGCTGGCGCTGTTTAACCCATCAGACACCGTGGCAAAGATGGCCGCGGCGTCTGAATGAACGCCGATCGGTGCCGCGCACCGATCGTTACGGTCATCGGCATCAGCGCAGCTATGCTGCGTCAATCTGACGACCGGACACGGTGGTGGGGAGCCCTGTGAAGGCTCCCGTCACTTACACTGGCCGGTTTGCCCCACTTCCGTCCGCAGACCCCCCTCTTTCCCCATTTTACAAATAAAATCATTAAAATAATAAAAAAGTTACACATATTTGGTATCGCCACGTCCGAAAAAGTCCGATCTATAAAAATATAACATCATTTATCCCGTACGCTGAACACCGTAGAAGAAAAAAATGTTTGGAATTTTTTAACATAACGGAAACCCTACATGTTTGGTATTGCCGGATGCGTATCAACCTGTAGAATACAGATAATACATTATATTTACCAAAGCTTGAACGCCGTAAAAGCAAAACCCCCGCAAACATGGCAAAAATAAAATTTTTTTCACAATTTGTCCCACTTGGAATTTTTTTGCGGTTTCCCAGTATATTCTATAGTATAGTGAATAATACC
Source organism: Phyllomedusa bahiana (assembly GCA_025379985.1). Classification (NCBI taxonomy): domain Eukaryota; kingdom Metazoa; phylum Chordata; class Amphibia; order Anura; family Hylidae; genus Phyllomedusa; species Phyllomedusa bahiana. Next base: position 3,530 of record JAODAL010025625.1, on the reverse strand, counting down.
ATTAGAAAGTACATCTTGTCCCGCAAAATAAAAGCCCTCATGTGTCTATGTAGGTGGAAAAATAAAAAAGTTATGGCTTTCAGAAGGCGAGGAGGGAAAAAAGAACGTGTCACCAAAAAAAACCACTGGGTCCTTAAGGGGTTAAAGCTAATTATTATGGTGAGAATAACCCCCTCAAGTTTACCTTTTGTTTGCACATATTCACTAAGTCTGCAACATCTTATGTCAGTCTAAGTGGTGTAGGCAGAGAGAGTGATATGTGTCAAATTTGTTAAAAGATAAAATGGGTGCATTTTGACTTTATTTGTGTTTTTACAGTAGATTTAAAATTTGTGAGAATAAATAGGTTTTTTTTTCAAAATCAAAATCTGTAAATCTGTTTACAAGAGACCCCCATTGTATGGTGCACTTAGGTTTTTTCCCCACGGTGTCATGTGTTATTTTATGCACTGTAGTTTAAAATCCCTAAACTTGTAAAAAATTTGGAGCAATCTATTTTTATTTAGTGTACTTCCTTGAACAAATAAGTGAGAGCAATAATTAGATTTATCAACTGGTGTACATGAGTGTGCATGCATGAATGCTCTAAGCTCTTGCTATTTGGAATTAAAAAAAATTCCTTGTGCCTAATACTTTCTGGTACATCCTTGAAAAGTTAGATCGCTACATCAGAAGTCAAAGAACCAACAAGAAATGAGCCCAATCTTATATAAAGCCAACAAAAAGATGAAATGTATTCCTGCTATGAGCAGATATTTAATAATGCTTAATAAAACTATATTATTAATAATAATAATAATAATAATAATAATAATAAGAAGAAGAAGAAGAAGAAGAATGTATAATATATTTTATTTTTCCAAGAGATGATTGCATACATTCCTGTGTAGTTTAATTAATAAATGGGACTTAAAACATGTCTGGTTCATTTTTATTTTAACTTTTCAGATTTGAAAGAGTGACAAAAACACAATTTTATGCACAATGCGACTTTAAATTCTGTATTTTATTCCCCAAATTGCTATAAGTAGTTTACTGAAGGTTTTTATGAGAAATATATTTAAATAGTGGAAAAAAGGTTTGTACTAAGGAAATGTCTGTATGATTAATATCTGATCATCTGGCTCACATGTTTTTAAGTGACCTATTTCTCTGAGTTATGTAGCATATTTTACATAGAAGTATGATGGTACTCCTATATATTTTAGGTATTGCTGATGCTGAATGCTAATCATTCACTTTATTTCACTATTCTGGGTCAGTTCATATACACAGATGTAGAACACTGCATTTACAATTCCCAGGACTTGTGACCATAGATCTATGTAGGTCAATGTTAACTTTTTATGACTGCAGCCATGCAGAGTGTTGTTTTCATTATGGTAAATCTGCAATGTAAAGTTCATGTATAGACAATGTTTGCCATATACATGCATACATTTTACTTGAATGCTATTCAATCTGTCTACTTTATGAGAGGTTCATTTTTCTTCTACCTGGATTAACAATATTTCCACATTAGAGCAGGGTGCTTGGGACACTCTAAGGGCCACATGTATGAAAACTGTCTAGGTCTAAAACTCACTTTGTTGCCCATAGCAACTAATCAGAGCGGACGCTCTGATTGGTTGCTATGGGCAACAAAGTGAGTTTTAGACCTAGACAGTTTTTATACATGAGGCCCTAAATCAGACCTTGGCATTGTACAACCCGTGGGCCACATCCAGCCCGCTGACTAGCCGGATGCGGCCCGCGGCCCGTACAGTTCCCAGGTCTGCTTTGGACCATACTAATAGTAGAGCTGATGGGCACAAAGAGGCCACAGTGGGCTGTCAGCGCTACTATTAGTGTGCTCGGTGATTGTTTGGGCAGCAGCGTGATGAATAGAGCTCATTGCGCCGCTGCCTCGCCTCGGCCGCAGAGCCCTCACTCTGCTGTGCAGTTGTGGAGCTGCTAGAGGAGCGTCCCGGTGCTGGTGGCGTGATGACGTCATCACGTCGCCAGTGTCGGATAGAAGAGGAGCACGCTCGGCTTGAGAAGGAGGTAAGTATTATTTTTATTGATGTTTAGTATACCTGCCTAAATAAGAGGTCCATTATACCTGTCTAATTGAGGGGGCCATTATACCTGCCTAAATGAGGGGGCCATTAAAACTGCCTAAATGAGGGGGCCATTATACCTGCCTAAATGAGGGGGGCCTTTTATCCCTGCCAAAATGAGGACATTAATCTCCCAAAATGAGGGGCCTTTATATCTGCCCACTTGGGGGAATTTATACCTGCCTAAATGGTGGACATTATCCCTCCACATGGGGGAGACATTAACCTCCTAAATAGGAGACTTTACCTCCCAAAAATGAGGGGGCCTTTAACCTACCAAATGGGGGACATTATACCTGCCTACATGAGGAGACATTATACCTGCCTAAATGAGGTGACATTATACCTGCCTAAATTTGGGGTCAATTATACCTACCTAAATGAGGGGACATTATACCTGCCTACATGAGGAGACATTATACCTGCCTAAATGAGGGCCCCTTTAAAGCCAAACTAACTGAGGAGGGAGCTAAAACTACCCAGCGGGGGGGACTTATATACCTATAAGAAAGGGGCTGCTGAAAAGTGATGATTTAAGATGGTTTGTGGAAAAATTCTAGAGAGGGATCGTGGCTGGGAGAAGTATAATTTTGGGTGGGGGCCCTAAAAGGGAAAAAAAGACCAAGGTAAAAGGAAAAAACGGGGGACGGGCCCAAACTTTTTCCTGCGGGTGTCGGGGCCAGGTCGGACTCTGTTGGTGCCCCGGGAAAGAACGTTAACTACCAGGCGGAATGTCCTGGAGCCTTCCAGCCATCCTCTCACGGGACAGGTGGGGGGGAAGAAAACCTTTTCCTTGTTACACTGTATTCCCCTGAGGGGGCACATATTTTTGTGCTTTCTCTTTACTTTCCTGCGGTTTGCCCCTGTAACTTTCTGTCCACCTTTTTACATTTACAGAAATTTTTCAGGATGTAACGGTTGGATCCCTTTAATACAATTACTACAGTACACAAGTACCGTGATATTGTAATAGCAATCCTTGTAAAAATACCAGGTGAGCAAAAAAAAAAAGGGTTTAAAACTACTTATTTTTAAAATTTACCCCCCCTAAAAAAAATGCCTGAATTATGTTTTTTTTTGGGGTACTGAATTTTGCTTAAATTGGAATTTTAAATGGAAAAGTCATAAGCACCCAAAATGGAGAATGAAAAAGATAAAAACCCCAACCCCTAACTTACCCTGACACAACTTAGCTGACGAAAGAGGGTTTTTGGTCTAAGAAAAAAAAGGTAAAAAAAAAAAAACCCTCTTTATAAAAAACTGGTATTGACAGATGCGCACAAAAAAAAGATAATGAGTCATTTAAAAATTTAAAAGTAAGTTTCTACAAAAATAAACCCCAAAAAAAGGTTTTTCCCCCTTAACCCTATTTTTTTTTTTTTTATTAGTCCCCGGGGCCCCCTTTAAAAACTTTTCCAATTTTATTTCCCC
>JAODAL010025624.1:0-58291 GCA_025379985.1 Phyllomedusa bahiana | reverse complement strand
GACACATGACAATTTAAAAAATAGGCTCTGTCAAGAGGCCAAAACGGGCCCCGGGCGGAAAAGGGGTTAAACGGGGCACTATATTTATAAGATTTAAAAGGTGAGATAGACTGAAAAAAGATAGACTCCAGTTCAGCCTGTGTTATAGTGTTGTAAAATAAAGTTAAAGGGGGGTTGTTCACCATTATTCTTTTCATCTTACCTCAGCCTTTTTTCTAGGTTTCATTGAATTCAGGGGGTGGTTTTTACGGGCTTCACTAGGCGCTTAGAGCCAGGTCTGTTACATAGAACCAGGCTGGAAACCTATCGGGAAGATATAACGGTCTGTACTATAGGACCTGAAGAGCTGATCAGTCCATACAAAGGTGAATCTCAGAATAGGGTAGGACATTTTAAGGCACTATTCAAAGTGACTTTTTTTTGCAAATTTTAAAACATAAAAAAAATCCTTTTAGCAAGACAACCCCTTTAAAGGGGTTGTGTAACAAACTTAAAAATATAAAAAGTCTCTGGTGACTTGTCTGAGTCTATATTCATCTCCCTGAGATGTTTTCTGTGCTATCTGGTGGTTTGTGTATCCAACCTTCCGTGCAGCTGAGCACCAGCATTCCTTGTTTGAAAGCTTTTGAAAGCCCCAGAATCTCTTGCGGTCATTTGTCTATCTTTCTCACTCCCAAACTCAGCCTAAGTGCATGCCCCTGTTTCTTCCCACATGTTGAAATCCCCAGAAGTCAGGATCAAAGCATTGTGGCTTTAAAGGCTTCCCTGAAAAACCACACCAGTCTGGTTACCTGATCTCCTAGGCATGACACAGACCTGTTTCTGTGTGACAAAACTACTGAGCTTCCTGTCAAACAGCTGGAGTAGAACTGCAGGACGCTGATGGTATAAGTATATTACAAAAGTGTCTAACTAAACTGAGAGATATTATTTAAAAAAATAATTATTACAAAACAAAAACCCCTTATATCTCTTTAAAATTTGTACTTACTATTTTTGAGCATGGGTTTTCTCGCTAAGACTTTTGCATTCATTTACTTTTTCAATTTAGATTTTCAAACCAGGGCCGTCCCTCCTCCCCATAGTGTGGCTTCCCCACTGAAAGAGGGGTGACCTCCCTGTTCCTCCCCCTCCCAACCTCTTCATTCTGGGAGCGGGTGGGAGGGAGTGGATTTCAATTCTGCAGACCTCCTGCAGTGGCATTGCCATGTCGGAAAAAATGTGGTGTCCCCCCCCCTCCCACCCCACAAGCAATCCTGGTAACTAAACACCTGTATTGGGGTAAACATTATAAACACAGCTTGAAATGATAAAACAAAGTGAGAAATGCAAACTGCACCCTCAGTACTCCCTGAGTGAAAAAAGAGGGTGGGGGGGCAGAGTGTATAAGGATGTGTTATATGAGTGGGCAGAGTGAATCTGGCAGCTAAAAAGACTCATTAATGCATAGATTATTTACATTAGAGCAGGGGTACTCAAACTACGGCCCGCGGGCCGTATGCGGTCCGCTGAGGATTTTTATCCGACCCACCGCTGCCACCTGCGGCACTGGCGGTGGCAACGGCAGAGCCGCCGTCCTCTGAGTTACTGTTTGGCTCTCTATAAGCTGGCCCCTGCTGTCGCTCTGCTTGCGATGCCTCATGTCACTTGTCACCGGCCACAGCACCTCCCATGTGATGGGAGGTGCCGTGGGCGGTGACAGGTAATATGAAAGCCATCGTGAGCAGCGCGACAGCAGGGGCCAGCTTCGGAGGGCGGACAATCTGCAGCGCAAGGAGGTGCTTGAGGGCGGACACTTACAATATATGGGAGGTGTCTGTGAGTGGCAGCGGCGGACATTCTGCGTATACATTGCACAGTGTCCGCCCTCTGCCACTCACAGACACCTCCCATATATTGTAAGTGTCCGCCCTCAGGCACGTCCCGTCCGCTGCAGAATGTCCCCCACCCACAGTCGTCCCCGGCGATGCCGCTACCCGCCGCCACCGATCATTAGGGTCCTAAGTCGATACCGATCACTAAGGTACTGGCTTAGGACCTTAGCGATCGGTGATGGCAGCGGCGCCGGGACTATCTGTATGTGCGTCTGCCGGACGCACTATAGATAGATGCTTCTGCGGAGCAGAGAGCAGGGCCTCTCCGCTCTGCAGAGTACTCTGGAGAGGTGCAGGAAGGATGCGCCTCACCAGAGTCCACAGCACGGGCGGCGTCAGCGTCATCACGCTGCAGCGCGGCCTGGTGACGTCACGCCGCCCGAAGAAGAAGCCAGGAGCAGCGACAGCGGCGGGGAGCCAGGTAAGCTGAGTGAAGTCAGTTTTTTATTTTTAATTATCTCTACACCTGCTGGGGGCCTAATTCTACCTACATCTGCTGGGGGCCTAATTCTACCTACACCTGCTGGGGGGCCTAAATCTACCTAAACCGTCTGGGGGGCCAAAATCTACCTACAGACCTGCTGGGGAGCCTAATTCTACCTACACCTGCTGGGGGGCTTAATTCTACCTACAGACCTGCTGGGGGCCTAATTCTACCTACACCTGCTGGGGGCCTAATTCTACCTACAGACCTGCTGGGGGCCTAATTCTACCTACACCTGCTGGGGGCCTAATTCTACCTACACCTGCTGGGGGGCCTAATTCTACCTACACCTGCTGGGGGGCTTAATTCTACCTACAGACCTGCTGGTGGGCTTAATTCTACCTACAGACCTGCTGGGGGCCTAATTCTACCTACACCTGCTGGGGGGCCTAATTCTACCTACACCTGCTGGGGGGGCCAAATTCTACCTATACCTGCTGGGGCCTAATCTAACCTATACCTGCTGGGGGCCTAATTCTACCTACACTTGCTGGGGGGCCTAATTCTACCTACACCTGCTGGGGGCTTAATTCTACCTACACCTGCTGTGGGCCTAATTCTACCTACACCTGCTGGGGAGGCCTAATTCTACCTACACCTGCTGGGGGCCTAATTCAACCTACACCTGCTGGGGGGCCTAATTCTACCTACATCTGCTGGGGGCCCAAATTCTACCTACAGACCTGCTGGGAGGCCTAATTCTACCTACACCTGCTGGGGGCCTAATTCTACCTACGTCTGCTGGGGGGCCTAATTCTACCTACACCTGCTGGGGGGCCTAATTCTACCTACACCTGCTGGGGGGCCTAATTCTACCTACACCTGCTGGGGGCCTAATTCTACCTACGTCTGCTGGGGGACCTAATTCTACCTACGTCTGCTGGGGGACCTAATTCTACCTACGTCTGCTGGGGGACCTAAATCTACCTATGTCTGCTGGGCCACCCAAATTCACCTATACCTGCTGGGTCAATAATAAATTCGGTATCACTGTAATTTTATCGACCCACAAAGTAAAACTTTTTTTTTAAAACTATATTCCGGACCTCCAATGGTCTGAGGGACCGTGAACTGGCCCGCGGTCTAAAAAGTTTGAGGACCCCTGCATTAGAGCTATCACTGTGAGAGGAGCAGAGAGACTATATTTACTAGTTTGCCGTAGGCAAACTTAAACTCTATCAGTTCTCTATCTGTTAAACACTAAATCATAACTTTTATTATGTATAACTTTTAAACTCTATTCACACTATTTAAAAACCTGATTTCTAAACTCATCATTTAACCCTTTTTGCTTCTGAAAGAGGGAATAACTCCCTTTCTACTATCAAGTCTGGTGGAGCACCACCTGTTAACAGGAGAGCCTTATATCTATAGCAAAGTACACGCTTCAGTAAGGGATCCCAAGCCAACTACTTGGGCAGTCGTCCCCAATCTCATAGACACAGAACAAAAAAGCCCCCCTTGTGACACCCCTGCAGCAGGTGACACTTGTAGACAGAGGTGAGAGATCACAATTTAAAACGTCATATCTGACCTCTGTGTCCATGAGATTGGGGACGACTGTGAGGTCTTATATAGACAGGTGTGTGCCTTTCCTAATCAAGTCCAATCAGTTTAATTAAACACAGCTGGACTCCAATGAAGGACTAGAACCATCTCAAGGAGGATCAGAAGGAAATGGACAGCATGTGAGTTAAATATGAGTGTCACAGCACAGGGTCTGAATACTTATGACCATGTGATATTTCAGTTTTTCTTGTTTAATAAATTTGCAAAAATATCTTTGTTTCAGTTTTTTTTTTTTTCAAGATGGGGTGCAGACTGTACATTGAGCCAAAAAAATTACTTTTTTATCTTACCAAATGGCTGCAATGAAACAAAGAGTGAAATATTTAAAGGGGTCTAAATACTTTCCGTACCCACTCATAATCTAATTCTAATCACGTATCAGTCTATAAAATATGAACAACTAGACCTGAGGATAGCCGGTACAATTAATTATTGCCTGCAGTCCTATACCCGCTCCCTCTTTCAGTCACTTTTATTCTCTCTTGGGCTGTCTGTCTCACCATCCCTCACACACTATAAGTAGCTATATGACAATGCTGACCTATTTTACTCTACAAACATTTCCTGCTTCCATCCATAGTTGCAGTAGTGTGTAAAAACACTGTAATCAAGCGTTAAAAATGAAAATGCACAGCTTTCTGAATGCAGCGGCTATAACAACCCAACTGAATGAATTATCATGTTAACTCTTTATTGCAGTTAGTCCTTAGTATTAATAAGAACAATTTATTTACATAAAACCTCCATTTTGGAACCATTTTATTCATATAGGTAATTGCCTATTGCAGATGTCACAGTCTGTTCACTTCTTTCTGCTGCGGCCTTAGCGCTCTTCGTCCTCTTAGTCACTCTCTGTGGCAAACATTGCCTACATTTGTGTCCCAGCAGCAGTACCCCCACTGTCATCCATGTTCTTCCAGTTTTCCTTACAGCAGATATATGCTGGCTCCTGTCTATTTAACAGGCCATCACTGATCATCCTAAGAATACTTAAAGGGGTTCTCTGGATCCACCTCATTACCTGAGCATTAGGTTCTTTAATGTTAGTTGAACAGTAAAGGTACTATAGAGACTCACATAACAAAATGATAGATCAGCACCACTTCAGCATTGTGTATGTACAGATGAAGTATGGAGAAACTCCACCCAATGTGTTAAGTTCAGTAGTGCCTCCAATGGTTGTTAGCCAACCACAATGTCCATAAAAAGATAACACAAATAAAAAGAAGCAATACTTTGCAGCACTCAGGAATAAATAAGATCTGTGCACAAACAGGAGGAGATACACATGTACAAACAGTACAAATAGTACATTGTCTTATTTATCAGCAGGTGCCGTGAAACAATGCTTCTTTTTATTTAGTGCTATAGAGACCACAATCCCTTGGTTCTGACCAAGCTAGTGTCCTGCTGCCCACCCTGACCTCTTGCCTGCATGATAACTGAACTCCTGAGCTTCTGCCTGTACAACCACATCTTCTGTCTATAACCACTCTCAGAGTCTACGTTCTAAAATGCACTCCCCTATCCTTGCTCCCTTAATGTCAGCATAATAGTTGTTTGGAGGAGTATATTTAGCTGTCTCCCCTCTCTCTTTACAGTACATACTTTTTATTTTCCCTTCCATTCATGTATTCCCAAAAATGTTAAATAAAATACTACTGAAGAAAAAAAACACCACCCATGTCAACACCAATATGACACAGCAGACCCATTCACCCAAGACTATTATTTATTAAAGGGGTGCGCTTCACTTCAAAATGCTTGCTTGTCTGTTAGGGCACAAGACAGGAAGAGTACTTACCTCCTAGACGTTTTTGTTCTGTCACCACAGTGATCCCGGTGATCTTGGCTGTAGCTGTGAACGTTCATCATTCACGTGACAGGTGCAGCCACTCACAGGCCACAGCATTCATGTGCATGTGAATTTGCGGCCTGTGATTGAACATTCACAGCTACATCCGGGATCACGGAGACTGCCATGTCGATGGAACAAGAGTGTCCAGGAGATAAATATTCTTCCTTCCTGTCTACTAGTTTTCATCATGCCCCGATAAATGAATGAGCATTTTGAAGCTTTAGTAACAAGCAATCTAATACTATAAAAAAAATATTCTTGTGCAACAGTCCTAATAAAATGGAAAAAAACAAAACAATATTTCTATTTAAATAAATATATTTTTGGTAGCCCAAGGAATTAAAAAGTGAGTGATAAAATACGACATGTGCAAAATCTATTCATAATTGTTAAGGGATCTCAAATATATTTGAACGTGTTATTAATTATGTATTCATATGGTTTTCTATTATTATATATAAATATATATGTACTGTAATGTTTATCTAGCCTGTAACAATCTTGCTGGTATCTTTTTCAAGCTGTGGTCACTTTCCCCTATCTTGAAGTGATCATATATTACAGATGTCACAAGCCCGGGAATACTTTGGTCCTGGGAGGGACTGCTGCCCTCTTAAAGCATGCCTCAGAACCATTTAGAAGGACAGCGACAGACTTCAACTAAATTCGACATGCAAGCTCATGCTATTTTGGGCACAGTAGTTCTCTGACAGGCTGAACTGAGTAGCCAGACTGAAGGAAGCTCACAGTGGTGGAGACTACAACTGGTATAAACATGCCTGGGATTACAGCTTTAACTCTCAGGGCGGACATGACATTAAAAATGCTTTGTGCTTTCGCCATTATGATGGATCCTTGATGATAACATTTCATATTGTGGTTGTGACATCCTCCTTCTTCACCATCTTCCATGATCTCATAACACTTTCAAAAATAAGCAATAAATCTGGTGACCTCAACAGTGATGTTTTTCCTCCCGGAGTATGACTCAGAGTGACCGCCCGATCTGCTGGAATTTTCTGTTTTGTAGTTTGTGTTATTCTTGTATCGTTCTAAAAGTTACACTGTAACTGGGGAACACAAATGTGAAAGCTTCAGACTATACAGTTTCCAAACAAATCTGTAAAGTCTGTAATCTAATGGGGCAGAGGAATCCGTTGTATCTCCTTTTGAATATTTTTTGGGGAAAAACACTGCAGTTTTTGTGGCACTTTTCATTCAGTTTTAAAGCCAGAAGTAGATTCAAATGGAATTGGAAATCTAAAGGAAGGACCTTTACTTCTGCTTTATGCTGGATCCACTTCTACCTTTGGCTCAAAATACTGAATCAAAAACTATAGCGCCATTTCCCCCCCCAAAAAAGCTGTATGTGAAACTACTCTTAGCTCAATCACAACCTTTGCACTCCTAGGGTTGTCTTGGGGGTATTCAAACTTTGTAGTTGTGTGAAGTGCATTACAACTAAAGTGGGCCAACTAGTTTTAATGGCATTGGTAACCAGTATTTGCATTCCTGATTCCACACCATGGAGAATGCTACCCAATAGACACTAACTATATGGTATACTATAAGGGGGTGGTATCCACATGGCACCTGCCTAATATCGGCCCTTTACACTGCCTGTAATTAAACCTCTGGCTACAAAATAAGAAATCTACAATGCAAATGCAATAACTCCCTAAGGAGAGAAAAGTCACATTCAACCTTGAGATTATCTCAAGATCTCCAACTTTAATGTAACTGTCCATAAAAATTTCATGAAGCTAAATTGCCTGTGATTTTCTTATGACTTTTTATTCATTCACCAAATAGCAAAATCCTTTTGTATTATAATTAGAGATGGGCGAATTTCTCAAAAATTCGGTTCGGTCACTTCGCCGAATTTTCCGACAAAAATTACTTCGTCCCGAATTACTTCGGCACGAATCGCATTAAAAAATGGCTATTTCCAGGCTGCACAGAGCCTGCAGGGTGCTGTAGAACGTTGTGCCATGCTTAAATATGCAGAGGGAGCTTGGTTTGGTCTTCATGCAATGTTGTGTTTTAGTATGACACGCACATGACTGCCGCCGCTCTTAGAATCGCTTCACTATAAAATTCCCTGGGCACTTAAGAGGGCAAAACTGACCAAAAAACTGAAGGGGGAATGTTGCCTGATAAAGTCATGGCAGCGAAAGCTGGAAAAAAACAAGCTGAGGGCTCAGATGGCAACATTAGTGACAGAGTGTGGAGGTGAGGGCGGCAGCCACAGCAGCATGAGGTCAGACAGTGGCACAATGACATTCTGGAGGTGGCAAAACAGTAGTAGGCCACAGAGTGGCACAATGACACAGTGTGGAGGTCACAACAGCAGCATGAGGTCAGACAGTGGCACAATGACATTCTGGAGGTGGCAAAACAGGAGTAGGCCAAAGAGTGGCACAATGACACAGTGTGTAGGTCATGGCATCAGCCACAGCAGCAGCATGAGGTCAGACAGTGGCACAATGACAGTGTGTAGGTCACGGCAGCAGCCACAGCAGCAGCATGAGGTCAGACAGTGGCACAATGACATTCTGGAGGTGGCAAAAACAGGAGTAGGCCACAGAGTGGGACAATGACACAGTGTGTAGGTCACGGCAGCAGCCACAGCAGCAGCATGAGGTCAGACAGTGGCACAATGACATTCTGGAGGTGGCAAAAACTGGAGTAGGCCACAGAGTGGCACAATGACAGAGAGTGGAGGTGACGGCGGCAGCAGCATGAGGTCAGACAGTGGCACAATGACAGTGTGTAGGTCACGGCAGCAGCCACAGCAGCAGCATGAGGTCAGACAGTGGCACAATGACATTCTGGAGGTGGCAAAAACAGGAATAGGCCACAGAGTGGCACAATGACACAGTGTGTAGGTCACGGCAGCAGCCACAGCAGCAGCATGAGGTCAGACAGTGGCACAATGACATTCTGGAGGTGGCAAAAACTGGAGTAGGCCACAGAGTGGCACAATGACAGAGAGTGGAGGTGACGGCGGCAGCAGCATGAGGTCAGACAGTGGCACAATGACAGAGTGTGGAGGTGGGTGGCAATACCAGTAACTGGTAAAGATGGTGGTAGGCAGATGGAGAAATTGTCAGCAGATGTGTGGCATCAGGCGGGTGGCGGCATCAGATTAGTGGCTGAGGCAGGTAGTTTGAACCCAGACTCATTTCTCACAGTTTGGGTGAGGCGTCATGACTGATGTAGTCTGACGCCTAAGGCATTGGTGTGTGGAAATCCTGGCCGATCCACGCCTGATTTATCTTGACAAAGGTCAGTCGTTCCACATTTCCCGTGGACAAGCGGGTTCTCCTTGGGGTAACGATGGCCCCCCCGCACTGAACACCCGCTCTGATGCCACACTACTGGCCGGGCAGGACAGCTTCTCCACTGCAAACTCGGCAAGTTGCGGCCACACATCCAGTTTGGCTGCCCAGTAGTCTAGCGGATCTTCTAACTGGGGTGGCAGAGTGCTGTCCAAGAAGGCCAGCACCTGTTGGTTCAGGGTCTGCTCCAGGTCCTGCTTCTGCTGCTGGCGACTGCCCTCTTCACTAGGCGGGTGAAGGAAGCTGCTCATCAGTGACTCCAGACTTCGGTTGCTGCTGATGGAGCTGGTAATGCTCCTACCCCCCAGCTTCCACCAGCAGCCGCGGCAGTAGTACGTGAGCGCTGAAGAACCCCCCGGACAGACCTGTCAGAGGAGGGACGATGCCGCACATAGGCAGCGGCCAACTGATTACGGAGGATTTCCCTATAGTATTTGAGTTTGTCTTCCCTCTCAATAGCTGGGAAAAAGGCTCCCATTTTGGACCGGTAGCGAGGGTCCAATAGGGTGGAGAGCCAGAAGTCATCCCTCTGCCGGATGCTGACTATTCGGGTGTCACTAGCCAGGCAAATCAGCATGCTGCGGGCCATCTGCACAAGTGACTCCGAGGGGCTCCCTGCCTCCTCCTCCACTGTATACTGCCACGGTGCTTGGGGTCATCTGCCTCGTCTTCCTCATCTCCATCTACCTCCTCCAGCTGCTCCTGCTCCTCCTCTCTTGTCACCTGGGTAGAAAATACACTCATTTCACCAGATAATGCTTCTGCTCCAATGTCCTCCTCCTCCTCCTCCTCAATTTCAGTCCCCACCGGATTCATGTGGCGACGAGATGTAGTCGCCACGTCTCCAGTCCCCTGCCCAGACAGATTTTTCAGCATCTGTTCCAGGACTTAAAGCAGTGGAATGACGTTATTCATCCCATAGTCCTGGCGACTGACAAATAACGTGGCCTCCTCGAATGGCCTCAACAAACGGCAGGTGTCACACATGAGCTGCCACTGGCTGACATCAAAGTTACACAGGGGAGTACTCCTGTCCGCCTGGATCATCAAAAAATCGTCAATGGCCTTTCTCTGTTCATACAGTCGGTCCAACATGTGCAGGCTGGAATTCCAACAGGTGGAAACATTGCATATTAGTGTGTGTTGGGGGAGGCCGTTCTGCCGCTGCAACTCGAGGAGGGGGTTCCTGGCTTTGTAGGAATGGATGAAGTGCATGCACAGTTTCCTGGCCATTTTCAGAATCTTCTGAATATCGGTGGAAGACTTCAGGAACCTTTTCACAACCAGATTGAACACGTGCGCCATGCAGGGCGCATGGACCATCCCTCCTCAGTGCAGCGCGGACGCCATGTTCCTCCCATTATCCGTCACCATGGTTCTGATTTGCAGTTGCCGCGGAGAAAGCCACACATCGATTTCATGCTGCATGACGCGGAGCAGTTCCTCCCCTGTGTGACTTCGTTCGCCGAGGCAAGCCAGGTGTAGAACTGCGTGACACCGCTGTGCCCTACACATGTGGTATGATGGAGCAGTACTTGTGGAGGCTGAGATGGTGGTGGTGGTGGAGGAGGAGGAGGCGGACATTGGCGCAGGAGCCGCAGTTTGACAACGTGGAGGAGAAAGCGCCGTCTCCTGTCCAAGTTGTTGGTGTGCCTGGGCCGGAAGCACATTCACCCAGTGGGCCGTAAAGGACATGTACTGGCCCTGACCGTAGTTACAGCTCCAGACGTCCGCGCTGCCGTGCACCTTGGAACAAACCGATAAGCTCAAGGACTGGCCCACCTTCTGTTCTACATATTTATGAAGTGCTGGTACTGCCTTTTTGGAAAAGAAATTACGACTTGGAACTCTCCATCTCGGCTCGGCACAAGCCATTAGTTCTCTGAACGGTGCAGAGTCCACCATTTGGAAAGGGAGGGACTGCAGCACCAACAACTTGGACAGGAGTACGGTCAGCTTCTGCACCTTAGGATGGTTGGACGCATACTGTTGTCTCTTTGCAATCGCCTCGCTGAACGACTGCTGGCGCCATGAGTAGCGAGGAGCAGGAGCATCTGGACCGGGAGATGATGTCAAAGAGAAACAGCTCCCTTCTGCAGAGGTGGTGGAGCCTTGACTGGCTGCAATGGCATGCGTGCCACTGGGCGCTGCTGCTGCTGTTGCTGCGGCGGCAGGATGGACCACCACATCTGAGCCACGTTTCTCCCAGGCCAACGGATGGGACGCTGCATTTTGTTGGGCGCAGGGCCCTGGTACCAACGTTAGCTCCCTGGCCACGCTTCACTTTCTGCCCACAGATTCTACATATACCCATATTCGGCTCCTCCGGTGTCTTGGCAAAGAACTGCCACAACGCCGAGTATCGGATTTTACCGCCAATGGCTCCGCACTGAGTGACTACTGCCGCCGCTGCCTCGCTGAGCCCCTGTGCCGCTACTTTCTTGGACCTGCGAAGCGGGTTTTTTACCCCGTGGCCGCTTGGCTCCCGACCTCACACTGCTGCTATCCTGCTGACTCACGGCCACACGACCCACTTGCTTGCTGCGCCGCTGCCTAACGCGCAAGCTGACGCCCTCTTCTCCTGACGATGATGAAGCCCTTGCCTCACCTGGCTCCCAAGTGCGATCGGCTACATCATCATCTATTTGTGTTTCATCGTCACTGCTGTCCTCATCACCGGTCTTGGTATGCAGAGGCTGACCCCTCACAACATGACCTCCCATGCCACTCTCAACATCTATACTTTGCCGCCTACTGCAAGAAGCAGGGGATATTGGCCCCATTTCTTCGCTGCCAAGTAGCTGCTGACTGCCCTCCTCAAATTGTTCATCCTCGCTATATAGTGGCGCTGAGCACAGACCACATAGTAGATCTCTGGCTGAGGGAACTGGATGGGACAGAGGCGGGTTGAGGACAGGTGAGGGCCGCTGACCCGCTCCCGGGCCATGCCAACTAAGGGTTGTGTCTGACGTTCCCATCGACTCTTGGCTGGGGTTCAGATGTCATCTGGGAGGAAGTGGATGACCTAGTCAACCAATCAAGAACCCTTGGGTTGCTAGTCAGCACACGGCCGCTGACAGCGGCAGTTGTGGCCTCACCGAGTGACCCCTGTGCGATGTCCCCTTGCTGTGCTGCGACCTGGGCCTGGAATGTTTGTGCCTCTGCCACTCGCAGGTGAAGAGCCTGCCACCTCTCTGTCTGACATACTGTTTGTTCTAAAATGTACAGACACTGTTTGATGAAGATATCTGTATATGATAAATACACACCCTGTATTTGACTCCAAATGAACCCAGTAACAAGCTTGGTAACCCTTGGATATAAATTGCGCTCCACAAATGGGCAGGAAAAATTGAATTGTATGTGCCGTTTAAAAACTCTGTGTATTTTACTGAATATAAAAGCACAAACAGGCTTAATTAACCTTCGGATATGAATTATGCTACAGAATTTCTTCTGTGGCGGTGAAAAACAAAGTTTCTTTTACTGAGTACAACTGCAGAACAACGCTTAATTAAACCCTGGATGTAAATTGCGCAAAAGAATTGAGCAACCACAAACTACGAGCTTTGTAGCGTGTTACAATGGCGTGTTTTCTACGCTACACAACAAGAGAAAAAATTGTAATTAACCTTCGCTTGTGAATTATGCTACAGGAAAATTGTAATTTTTGGCGGTGAAAAAGACGGTTTCTTGGAGTCACCACAGCAGAAAAACAAAGCTTAATTAACCCCTGGATGTAAATTGCGCAAAAGAATTGAGCAGCCACAAACTACTAGCTTTGTAGCGTGTTACAATTGCGTGTTTTCTACGCTACACAACAAGAGAAAAAATTGTAATTAACCTTCGCTTGTGAATTATGGTACAGGAAATATTTAATTTTTGGCAATGAAAAAGACGGTTTATTTTTGTCACCAAAGCAGAAAAAAAACGCTCAATTAACCCCTGGATGTAAATTGCGAAAAATAATTGAGCAACCAAAAATGAAGTGGTATTTGTATTGTAAAAACGCTGTATCTTTAAATGAATACAACAGGAACTGGCTTAGATCCCCCTTGGATATTCAATGTGCTGTGAGCAGTAGCATTAAAAGTATATGCAGCTGCAGTGGACGCACACTGGACTTCAGATCCAATACCCCAAAAAATCAGAAATAGAACGTTAAGAGAACAGTCTCTGAGACAAGCTGAGACACCCCACAAAAATCGCTGTATAAAAATCAGTTCTTCAGTAAGAGCTATCACAATCAGCCGCGGCAGCACCTTCCCTGATCAGCACAGTGAGAGCGGTATGAGCTCCCAGCATCGCGCCCGGACTTATATAGTGCGGTGACGTCACAGAATCCCGCCGATCTCTGATTGGCTTCATCTCTGCACATGTCATGCAGACTATGCCCTTCTTCCTCCCAGAGTGCTTTGCCCCATGTAACGCCATGTGCTCGCAGCCATTTTATCAATCAAAAACACGCTTCATTCCCGCGAATCACCCTAAACTTCGACTTCGTTCAGAACCGAAGTTTTCCTGAAATTCTAAACGAATTCCACTTCGTTAGAATCAATTCTAACATCTCTAATTATAATTAATAAAATGTTTTCAGAATCTTCTTATACATGCTAGAATAATCTAATGATAACCTTGTATAGAGAAAGAGAGATTTATAGCAGCCTATGATATGTTGGTTGGACTGCTCACTGATGCTATGGCTCAAGGCTTCACTTTAAAAAAAAGGAACTCCACCCATTTAATGTCACAATATAGAGCAATAATTTCCCTGAAATCCCCTAAAATTTTACTCTATAACGGATCCGGAAACTGATTGTTTTTATGGAGAGCAGCACTTCAAGTACCAGTTTAATAAATCTCACCTCATTGCATTTTGACTCTCAAGAGATAAGGCGGCAGCAAACAAACGAAGCTGAAAGCTAAATATAGGACGTTACAAATATGTTTATTTTTAGGTTGACCCCTTACTTATTAAAAGTCATGTTTTAAGTAGACCTATACTTTATAAGACACAATTTTATTTTTCACTTTAAAGAGTTACATACGATATTTCCACCAGCGTATACACAAACGCGGAGAGGGGAGAGTCCTTAGCAAAGATTAAAATAGATCCCCCATATGGTGCTTTGTTAACCCCATCAAAACCTTATCACATTGGACAATAGGTCTTAGTGATTCCTTGTCCCCATCTATTTGATTTTTAAAGAGGTATTTCTGTTTCATTGATCAGCTTTAAACATGTAGGCAAACAAATAAAGACTATTACCAGATACACTGCAGTTCAGATCTTGTTTCTCTTCAAAGTTAGGAGAAGTATCTTATCTCCTTTTGTATACAAGCTTCCCTAGTTACCATCTACCGCTCTCTGCTCTTACAGGCTGTAGCATGGTCCGGATGGTGAGGTTACGCCTTGCTCTTTTTTTTTAATCTGAAAGATAGGAGCTTATTTACATTACTTACTGACAAGCTTTAATCCTTTAGAGCTCTGTAGCCTTGTGCACTACAGTTCACAAACCTCCACCACTCATGTCTCTCTAACAGGTTCAGTTAGGAATAGCAGAGATGATATGTCAAATTGTCAATCATGGCTGCAGGCCCATCCACAGCCTGACCAGGAAGTGTGAGCCTGAAGCTGAAACAGCATGCTGAGACAACCCATTTAAGTTAATTCCCCACCGGGGATTTAGAGAGGAGATCCCTCACAGGTTTTTTCAAGAGGTCCCACAGCAGCTGCCTCTCGGATACATACACTTTTGGTTTACAGTAATGTCCAGAAAGGTAGCGAGAGAGAGTTAGTATAAGAAAGAAATAGCCACCCAGGATTGAGCATGGCCATAATAAATAGACAGCTTTAACCTAACATTATCTATCCTGTTCCATTACTAAAGACGGCCATACACTTAAGGGTATATCCATATTGGACATTTATGGCATATCCTTTAAATATGCCATAAATACCTAACAGACCCGTGTATATCAAGAATGTGTCTCCCCTTCCTCCCCATCATTGTTTGTGCCAAGGCTGAAGCAAACAGAGAAGCAGTCTCAAATGCCCCGTTTTTAATGTTCTCTTCAAGGGGAGTTTCAAGTATAACTGAGACTAAAGATAGGAAGACCCCCATTCTCAAGATAGGTGCGTGTCCAGATGTTTATGGCTTATCCAGTGGACATGCCATAAATGAGAATACCCCCTTAAAGTCATATACAGTCCTTAGTGGATGTAACTGAACACAAATATGACTCAAAATGAAGCAGATACAGTGATCTAGGAAGGATTGAACCAGCATTTGAAGACAACGCCTGTGCATTTCTCAAATTGCCAAAGTTAACGCGGTCTATCCCAGTAATATAATACCTTTAATTCCATTCTGAGTCTTGTTTCCCCAAGCAGAAGACATTGGGGAATAGTCATGATGACTCCATTTGAAATGGTTCCATCAAGCATCCACTTTTATGGCAAATGTGTGGCTATTAAAGTCTATAGGCACATTGGTTGATATATTTTGTAAGATCCTCCCACTGTATATTCTGACTGTACACTAGAGGTGGGGTGGCTCATGTCTAGACAGCTTCATGGCTTTCATAAAAGTTCATTAGCCCTTGGCTGTACTTTTACATGCCTCCAATGTCACACAGTGGATTTGTGGCATGTTCCGTTGTACTACATATGTACAGAGCTATGAAAATGCAGTGATCTATGGCTCCATACTAAAGGAGTGCGCACTGGTGTACAGCTCCATGCCAGTGTTCACTTAGATTGTTTGGGATCCAGCTTAAAGGGGTTGTCTCACTACATTGATTCATCTTACCTCAGTCCTGTTTTCTTGGTTTCACTTTGAATTCAGGGGCGTGATTTCTGGCTTCCACTAGGCTGCAGTAGAAGCCAGGTCTGTAGCTATAGCAACCAGTGCTTGCTGCCTATCAGGATAGATCAAACAGGTCTGTAGCTATAGTGACCTGGGGAGCTAATGCAGCCCAAACAAGAGGGGATATCTAGGAATAGGTAGGACACTGTTAATGGACACATATTACAAAGTGAATTGTTTTTGCAAGATCTTTAATATAAAAAGCAATCCTTGTGGCGAGACAACCCCTTTAAATCATTTACGTACTGTTGAAATTCAGTCCCTAAAGCCAAATCTTTATGCTTCTTAATGTATGCTCATCCATGCATCCAACTCTACGGACATGTTGTCTACACCCTTCTCTATGTACACACATATACAAAGCAACAAAACACATTTCAGTGATGTGTAAATAATAATATCTGCTAATTGTGAACACGGCTTACTACATTTTAAAAAAGTTGCTTTGCTCTTCACATGTCAATATTTGCTATGGGACTACCTGAATGCTATTCATGCCCTTATGCATGCCAATGGGCTAATTTTGGGCTTGAGCATTTACAATACTAAAGACACGAGCAGCTGTAGATACAATCCTTAGCACATTGTGAAGTTTGAATATTATTTATTAGCTTTCAAAAAGGCAGCTATTATTACGCTATAGCATAATGCTGTTAACTTTAACCCTTACACCGCTGTAATGTCAGAACAACCAACCCGGATACAGCAGATCTCTGAAATAAAAAGGGTTAACATTAAGTTCCTAATTAGTACTCAGTGCAAGAGTATTCACATCATGCTGGCCTCTGAGAATAATGCTATCACAGGGGTACCCTCAAGGATACAGCATGCCAAGTAATGAAGGAGGAGGAAGAGAGGGAGGGAGGGAGGCAGTGCTGCTGAACACGAGATGAGCCACCACTTTTTTAGTAGCCAAGTGCCACACCTCCCAGGATACCCAATATCACAGTGTGGGAAGTTCTCTAACTAACAAAAAAAAAAGGCGAACAGTCTTCGAGTGATCTAAACGAGAAGCCTGAACGCCCCCTGTGACTTTTACATGTATGGTAACCACAGCTATGAAAGTCACGACTCTCCCTATTGTCCGCACACTGGCGGCTCTATGACTGGCACAGCTGACAGTCAATGCCCTTACTTGTCATTCTGTCACCATCACCTTGAGAGTTGTTTAGTAAGGGCCTGGGCCAAGCATGTGAAAGCTGTGGTTGTTTATCGAAGTTAGGATCTCCACTCCAAAAACAGCATCAGATTTATCAAGAAACATACCCCTATCTCCACCCTTCCCCCTGGGAGGCCTGATAAACAGCAGCCTTGTGATAGTGGCTGGACGGCCTCTCACAGCGCAGGAATGTGCTCTTAATGTTCCACTTTCTGTCTTTATTTATTTATAGGAAGTGTCCCAGTAGAATACTTTGCTTCATAAGCTGGGCATACATGGCACAAGATTTCAGGCTAATATGACAACTGCAAGCTAATGAGCAGCTCTCATATTCTGTACAAATCTCCTTACAGGTTCACTGGTCTTGTAAAAACAGAAGGGACCAGAACCTTTACCATGCCCATATAGTGACCCTAGGTGTCCAAAAGACTTTATACTTGGTACATATGTGCGGTTTAAGCCATATGCATGTATGTATGTATGCATGCATGCATGTACCCACAGGCACTTATTGTTATAGATGTTTTGGGTTGGGGTGGGAGGTTTACCACTTTTTTTTGTTATACCCCCTATTTTGTAACATGGGGACCATTGAAACCAAGATTGTCACCCCTTTGTTTTCACCCCTACACCCAAAAGATTGTTCTCTTCGAGCAGGCCCCCCAACCTGTGTCTCATTTGTCATGCTTTTTTAAAGTAATGTCTGGGTTGTCTGTGCTTATCCCCCATATTGTAAAGTGCTGCGGAATATGTTGGCGCTATAAAAAAAGATTTTTTTTTTATTTTTGCATTGTTTCCAGGAACCCCTTTTTATTTTAACCTCGCGGGAGGTAAGGTAACCCCTAACAAGTGGCCCAAATTCTCGTTATTAGAAGAAGATTTGGAGAAGCATGTGCCCCGTCTCGCCAAGAAGCAATTTCTCATCAGTAATGACAATCCTCCATAATGAAAAAAGAAAAAAAATTTCAGCCCCATCGTTTCCCACTGACTGCACCAAATTTCACAGCGATTTCCTCCCTTTGGGTTTTCTTTCATGGTTCTGGTGCAAATATGGGGAAAGATGCAAAAAAAAGGACGTGGGCTGCAAAAGTGACCTCAGTTTTTCTCTTAAGCGAAATAGGCGCAGTGATTCTGGAATAATTGAAGCCTGTTTTTTGGTAGGTTAAGAAAAAAGCCCCTTGGTGGAGTTGCCAGGTGAAAAGCCCCAAAGGCAAATCAGATTACACCTTTCTTTACCCCGGTTCCACGGCTTTTTTAAAGCGTAATTGGGGGACGGATTTCGCTGAAATTTCCCGGCTTGAAAAAGGGGGGGGGGGGGGGGGCGTTGCCCCGGGCCCCATGATTGCATTACCACGGCGCGTTTTGCCCCGTAAATAATGTGCATGCACTTTCTCCCCCCGGCGGTTCCCCGAGGGGGAGGAGCGACGAAATCCCTGTTCTCTATGAGAATTTGGGGTTTTACCGTAATGACTGCGACGGATTGGAGCCGTATGCAGCGAAAATCCGGCGCGCGTGGGCCCCCAATCGCGGCGAAATAAGCCGTTGACGGCCCTTAAAGTGTAGCAAACAAATTTCCCCATGGTATTTTTACATACCATACTGTAGCATATATGTTTTTATGTTACCGATAATCTATATTAATTTTTCACTATGTTCGTTGTCTGCCCGGGGGACCCTTTGGCTTGCGCTCTATCAGTTTTCCCCCCCATAGAACAAAGTTTGAAGTTGAGGCTAATAAAAGTCTGGATCTTTTGGAACGCCGGTTGTCATGCAGTGCATATATATTACTATAACTGGGTGTAAGCTTTTACATTTTTGTCTATCTACACACAGAGATGCTTTTTTAGGATAGAAACAATATTTACGGATAATAACTGTCATTGGATAAAAACAGCTTTGTATATACCCCATATCTGGGTCTTCTCTGCAATCACTTCACATACGACAGTTATGCCAGCTTGATCCGTCTTTTTAGATTGTGCTGTTCCGTGTAATTTTTTGGGGGGCTATTTCGAACTGTTATACACATTGCATCATTAGTTGCATTTTGTCTATGGAACTGTCAGTGCAATGAGAAATCTTTATAAACAGTTTGTAACTACAGCCTTTGCATGCAAGTGACAGCCCGCACTTACCCTTGATGCTGACGCCCAATCCCCCTGCATCCTGCTTGACCACCCTCACTGTCCTGCGCAGGTTGATAATTGACTCCGGGACACCCCCTGTGGATTCGCCCCCATTCACTGCTCCTTCTTCTGGGGCCCCAGGCTCTGGCTCTGGAGTGAAGCTCAGAGTCTCGTCCCCCAGTAAAAGAAGTATCCGGAGCCAGCGTTCCCCAGGACTCCTGAGCTCCAGCAGCCCACTCCTGTGAGCCCTGGCAGGGGAAGCCATGGTCACTATGCCTGGAGAGGACTGCTAGAAGAAGAAAAGCAGGAGGGAAACCTCTCTGGCTTGGGAAGAGGGAGGGAGGGGGACATGAGCAAGACCTCCCTGGGCTGGTGCTACATTGCTGGTACCGCCCTGCTATCCTCCCATACCCAAATACTGCCACCCACACACACTGACAACACTGGATCTGACTTCTTAATCAACTTGGTTCTTACTCACATACTGCTTCTCATTCACATAAAGTAGTTGCTAATCATCTAGGACACTACGGATGCAAAGGAAACTGATCAGAAGGGACGACAAACAGGCAACAATCTGGGTATAATTGTCCACGGACAAAATTGCTCGTCTTCTAGTTCTATTACATGAAGTGCAGTAGAATCCACAGGGCTTGAGTGTTATCGGTGATAAAAGGCTACATCCACCCGAAACATCTGCACCCCACCTATTATTAGTTTCTATCTTGCATCATGTCATGCCATTTTTGATCAGGACCCCCTAAGGGTCTGTTCACACAACATATTTGCAGGGCGTACTTCGGGGTGTAATTGTGCTTCAATGCGTCCAAATTATGTCCCACAAATACAGTAAAATCATAGCACTCATTGAGTGTTATGTGTTCCCGGGATATGATTTCCCGGTATGTTCCCTGGCGCACAGTTTGCGCCCATAAAAGAAGTGACGTCATTCCTTTCGGGAAAATTTACGTGGCGGGAAAAGTGAATGGGAGCAGGATGGCTAGCGCGTACTTTCAACAGCAGGCGTACAAAAGTGCGCACAGGAACACGCTGCTCTATGCCGCGCAAGCCTGACCTAAGGCTATGTTCACACGGCTTATTGCACGCGCCGCAATACGCTGGGTGTTTTTGAAACCAGCGTGATCAGCGGGTAATTCCAAAGAAGGAGGGGGGGGGGGGGGGGGCGTGGGCCCCCCTAGTCTCATTGTCAGCGACGCTATTTGCTGTAACAATTGCATGTCAATTTCCCCTGCGGTACAGTATGATCATTTGTACACAAGAGGGGGACGAAAAAAATAGCTTTATTAGAGCTATGAATTACCGTAATTGCGGCACGCATTTCACTACATATTAAGCGAAATACGCTGCGAAATACGCGGGCAATTATGCTAGAAAATAAGCCGTTTGAACATACCCTTAAGGGTACGTAATTGTTGTGTATTTCTGCAAAAAAAACACACCAAAAAAACGCACTGTGTGAAAGCATCTTTATGAATCCAGCCAGACCTAAAAAGGCTCTGAGAGGGAAAACTGGCCTCATATTGTGGTCAATGAGGCGATTTTATTTATAGCAGGCCTTTACCCTAATCATCAATGTGTGAGACAACCCCAATGGGGAGCACAGGGATCCTTACCCATCAGTGTGAAAGATAGGACAATGCTTTCAAGGGGGAGCATAGGGCTCCTCACTATCTAGGTTATTGATTTATTACAGACTCCAAACTACTGGCTGTTACTTTTTAAGGGGGCATGCTACTCATCATCGTTTAATTGGTAACTCTGGCTGGTGCTGATTTTATAGAGGGCACACTGACTGTCACTGCATGCAAGTAATCTCTTATTCTCATTGGTTTCACTCTGGTTTATAAAGGGAACTTTGACCATCAACAGTCATTTTAAAGAAGAAGCTCTGACTGTCATAGTTTAAAGAGAACCTGTCACATAGGTTATGCCCCCCTGGCTGAGGACAGCACAAGCTAGTGTCAGGCATGCTGTTTCCAGTGCTGTGACCCTTATTCTGTCAGATGCTGTAGTTTTTGTGTATTTAATGCTCAAATCTGCAGTTTTCAGCCAGAAGAGTCATTCGAAGAGTCCTTCAGAGTGTCAGTTTTTTTCTAACCCGGCCAATCGGAGGCTAGCCCCGCCCACCTCAACCTATTACTTTGACTAGGTAGAAACATGTGAATAACTGTCAGTAGCGGGGCTAGCCTTTGGTGGGTGGAGCTAACACCTGCTCATGAATAAGATTTGAGGGGTAAATGCTCTAAAACTCCAGCATCTTACAGAATAAGGGACGCAGCGCTGGGAACAGCATTGTCTGACACCAGCTTGTGCTGCTCTCAGCAAGGGGGGCATAAACTATGTGACAGGTTCCCTTTAAGAGTGAAGACATTTACTGCTGGTTTATAGGGGACTTATAGCAATCGCTGGGTTTTTGAGGAAGCTATCAGCCATCATTGATTGCTTGCTGTCACTGCTGGTGTATGGAGGTACACTGACACTTTGTAAGTGAGCATGCTAGCTGACATTTCTTAAGGAGTAGCTCTTGCTGGCAAAACATATTACTATTTGAGGCAGCAAGCTGATTGTCACTGTTTATGCCAAACTCTCTCATTTGCTTTTACTCTGGTTTATAGGGGAACTCTGAACATTAGCTGTCACTGTTTAAAGATGAATGCTGACTTTTACTGCTAGTTTAAAGGGGAACTCTGGTGAGGAAGTCTTAGGCCTCGTTCACATGGCTTATTTCGCCGCGGATTTGCCGACGGATTGATGATCGTCAATCCGTCGGCAAATCAGTCAGAAATAAGTAACAGCCCATTTTCTATTGATTTCAATAGAAAATACGGCTCGTCGTTCACACGACGTGTATTTCCGTGCCGGATTGCCATCGCGGATTGACGACGGCAATCCGGACGGAAAAAACAATGTGCATGTCAATTATTTACGACGGATTCACCACCTACAATGATTGGAGATGGTGAATCCGTCGGGAAATCAGTTACAAATACGTGCCACACTTAGTGATACTTATTTGCAACTGATTTTCAACTGATTTCAGAACGTATTTACGATTGGCAAGCCGATGTAAATACGTTCTGAAATAAGCCGTGTGAACGAGGCCTTACTGTCACGGTATGGATAGCTTTATTGGAGAGTGAAGAAACCGCTGATAACCCTGACAGGTGATTGTGGCCTTTCATTCATTGCTTTCTGTAGTCCAAGTCAATTTACCTGTTTAAAAACACCCGTTACTTATGAAAACAGCATCATTAATTACTGCTGCCAGTGTTCTTAGCAAAAACCGCTCTGGGCTGGGGATGCAATTTAGGGTGACATGTATGAACGGGGCTGCACCAGTTTTCTGTTGTACTTTGAGCCAAAAAGAATGTATAAACAGGTGCACTCCAAACTTTTCGCGATAAGTGACTTTGTAATGCGCCAAAGATTTGGGACGTTCTGGGGGCGTCGCACCACATTCATAGAAGTAGACACATTTATGATTCTTTGACACCAAACCCAGTTAGAACAGCCAGACCAGGGTAAAGGTGCCTGAGCTAGACTTGTCGTGTTGGCACTAGACTGTACCTCTATGTATGACCTGCAGAAGAACAGCCAGACCAGGGTAAAGGTGGTGCCTGAGCCAGACTTGTGGTATTGGCTCTACACTGCCCTGTATGTATGACCTGCAGAAGAACAGCAAGAACAGGGGAAAGGTGGTGTCTGAGCCAGACTTGTGGTATTGGCCCTTCACTTCCCTGTATGTATGACCTGCAGAAGAACAGCCAGACCAGGGTAAAGGTGGTGCCTGAGCCAGACTTGTGGTATTGGCTCTACACTGCCCTGTATGTATGACCTGCAGAAGAACAGCCATACCAAGGTAAAGGTGGTGCCTGAGCCAGACTTGTTGTATTGGTACTAGACTGCCCTGTATGTATGACCTGCAGAAGAACAGGTTCATACATTCTACAATACCTTAAAGCTATTAGAATTGGCCTGTCAGCGCCAGCATTCATACATGTCGCCCTTAATTTCTACCTAAGGCTGGGTTCACACATTGGGGCCCATTTATCAAGGCAGTTGCTCCAGAATTCTGGCACAATTTGCGCCTAAAACAATGGAGTACAAGTTTTATACCACATTTACTATGTGTTTTAGATAATTTCCAGACACTTTTGCGCCTCGTCCGACAAAGGGGGCATAACCTCAATAAAGTGGCGCCAAGAAATTTGCCAATATGTGGGCAAAGATGGTATGAGGTTAAACTAGACAGTTATAACCTGCGCCAGATTAATTAACACTATGATATGTGACAAATTGTAAGACTGTCTAACAGGTAGGGTATGTTCACACGGCTTATTGCATAGCATATTTGCACACATTTTTCCGTGGATTGTGCGTAAGATGTAGAGAAATGCGCGCCGCGATTACAGTAATTCATAGCTCTGATAGAGAGTTATGGATTACGCGTTGTCCAATTGTATTGTACGTGCGGGGAAAAATTGACATGTCAATTGTTAGCGGAGAATACGCGCCACTGACAATGCATGTCTATGGGGCCGGTCCCCGCCCCCCTCCCCACGTGCTTTGGAATTACGTGCTGATCAGCGCATGGTTCCTAAACACCCGGCATATGGCAGTAAGCCGTGTGAACATAGCCTTAGATACGATTGATAAATCTTGTGCATTGCGTTTTTGGTGCATTTTCCAACTGCATCAAAAACACAAGCAGCTTTAAAAAATGCATACTTTTTTTTGTAACTGATCCACTTTAGCGTTAATTACAGAAGTACCTGCATAAAAATGCATGTGTTTTTGCTGCCTTTTTAAATTAATGGTTTTTTTTGTTTTGATGCGTTGGAAAACATACAGTGCCATGCAGAACGCCAATGTAAACCCTGCCAATTCCACAGCTGCCTGCCCCATGACAGCACACTTCTACTCCCAGTCCATACAGTCGCCGTTTCGGGGCCGCCATCAAAAAAATTTCGGGCCCCTACAGTAAAGCGCCTGGGCCCCCCCTTTAACCCCCCCCTGTCAACCCCAATTGTCCCCCCCCCACCCCCACGTCCTACAACCAACCCGAAAAAAAAAAGGGATGCAATTGCGCCTTGTTTTGGATGGTTCTTGCGAATTTCCGCATAAGTTTTTTTTTTTGTGTATACAAGGGCCAAAAATTTTCCACATGTCACCACGATATTCTACCAAAACCAACCCAAAGACCAATTAAAAAAAACAAATCCCAATTAATACATACCGCCAATTCACTATGTAGGGTGATATCCCATATAATGTTACTGCTTTTTCAGTTTACAAAGGTGATATTCCCCATTAACAACAACAATATACAAGGACAAAGTAATCCCGCAACTCATCCCCCTATAGAGATGCAGAATAATGCCACAATACTGTTACTAAATTTAAAAAATCCAATTCAAAAACACCAATATTACCCCCTTTTCCGATAAAAGGGGGGACATGTAAAAAACTGTCTAGGGTCTAAATTCACTTTGTTGCCAATAGCAACCATCAGCTTTTCCAGCATTTTTTTTTTGAGCATATAAAAAAATGAAAGGGGAAACCATGATTGCTTCCCATGGGCACAAATAAGTCCTCTCTGCAGTTTTCCACATGGGGCCCATAGGGCAGTTAAGTGTTACAGTGCAGTTACATTTAGTAACTCACGGGACGTCTTTAAAGTGTTCACTTTCCCCTTTTTTCCCCATCCGGTCCGGCCACCATGGGGACTTCTCCGGCCAGACTCGTCCCGCAATTCACAACACAAACCCTGAGACCCCACTTTATCATAATCCCAGGGGTACCCACCCCTATTAAAAATCCCCCATCCATAGTGCCCCAAATTGTAAAAATTCCTTTTGGGGTGCACTGGTCGTTAGTTTTATAGAGCCCCTTTGTAGGTAGGAAACCGGGTATTAGGCCCCCTGTTGGTAAGAGAGAAACTTTGAGGGGCCCCACATGGAGGAAACTTGAGTGGGGCCCACTCAAGTTTCCCTCCTCCCCCTGCGTGGGGGGCTCATTCAAGGGCCTCCTCCCCCTCAACATGTGGGGCTCCACATTTCCAGTGAGGGGGTTGAGCGGGCCACTCAAGTCCTTGGGGTTTGCGGGACCCCCCTCAAGGCCCCTGGGGTTAGGGGGCCCCGCAATCTTGGGGGCCCCCGAGCAGGGTCCAGCAAATCCCTGGAGCCTTAGTTTGGGCCCCCATCCCGGGGGGCCCTTTAGTGGGGCCCCACAAAACCAGGGACCTTGGGGGGCCCCCCATATCCCGGGGCCTTTACTGGGGCCCCACATGCCTGGGGCCCTTTTATGGGGCCCCCAAATGCCTGGGGCCTTCATGGGGCCCCCCCCTCCCCCGGGGGGCCTTCATGCGGCCCTCACTCCCGGGGCCCTTCAGTGCGGCCCCCACATCCCGGGGCCCCCAGTGCGGCCCCCACATCCTGGGGCCCTTCAGTCGGCCCCCCCCCATCCCTGGGGCCCTTCAGTGTGGCGAAAATCCCTGGGGCCCCCTTTGGCGGCCCCCAATCCTGGGGCCCTTCAGTGCGGCCCCACATCCCCGGGGCCCTTCGTGCGGCCCCCACATCCCTGGGGCCCCTTAGTGCGGCCCCCACATCCTTGGGCCCTTCAGTGCGGGCCCCCCCAAACCCCGGGGGCCCCTTTAGTGCGGCCCCCACATCCCTGGGGCCCTTCGGGCGGCCCCCACATCCCCGGGGCCCCTTTAGTGCGGCCCCCACATCCCTGGGGCCCTTCAGTGCGGCCCCCCCATCCCTGGGGCCCCTTCAGTGCGGCCCTCACATCCCCGCGGCCCTTCATGGGCCCTCACTCCTGGGCCCCTTTGTCGGGCCTACTCCCTGGGGCCCCCTTTAGTGGGGGTCCCCAGGACTTTGAATTTGCTGCCCCAAAAAAAAGGGGGCCCCCGCTGCAAGTTTGTTAACACAATAGGTTTTCTTTTCACAGATTGGTTTCCCTTTTTCTGCATCAGTCCTGGGAGGAAAGGAGCAGTGGCCCCTCCTTCCCTCTGGTGCCATGGGTGATGTCATCTAATGTAATCAGGAGTCCCCCCCTTTGGGAGGCTCACTGATTTCCTGAGCCAGGGGGGGAGGAGGGGCCGATGCTCTGTTCCGCAGGACTATGCAGAAGTAAAGGAAAAAGAAACTGTTTTTAATTTTAAATATTGTGTTTAACTTAACTTCGGCGGGCCTCCCCCCCGACAGAGATTTTCACTGGACAGAGAGCGCCTACGGTTAATCTCTGTCCCTTACTGTGAAGTAAGGGGGGGGGGGCCTGCCGGGAGGGGGGGCCCCCCCTTTCTTCATTCTGGCCGGGCCCCATACGGCAGTAGGGGTTCTTACCCCCCTAAGGCGGGCCCTGCCATGTTAGGCTATCAACGTTAGGCGAGCAACTTTGATAATTTCCAAAAGGGCCCTTTTTCCAAAAAAATTGTTTGCCTTTTTGTAAAGCCTTTTTGAAATAAGCAAAATTAAAGGGAAGGAAATCCTTTTTTTATTCTTTGCTTTTACATATTTTTGAAATTCTATTAAACTTATTTTTCCTATTTTTAGTCCTGAATTTTAACATGCAATTTCTTGATTGAAACACTGCAATATTGGGGTGCTTTGGCATGCAGGGGGATGGCTTGCAGATTCAAGTTGTCCCCCTTCACACCCGCATATTCTTTTTCTGCCTGAAAACCGGAACAGGGACACCGGCGGTGTCAAAAACGTCTGGCAGAAAATTTGTTCAGTGTGGACTGCTGCACGGATTTTCTATTTAAATCAATGTAAAAGGTTGACATTCAGTTTACAGAGTTTTCAAATCCGAAAACCAACTGAAAAACCTGCCGTGGGTACAAGCCGTTACTGTATTACAGTGTATTATGCTTGTCAGCCTATTATGTCCTGCTTCTGGTATACTAAAATAAAAGTCTTTGTTAGGCCCTCAACTGCAAAAGTAGTCATCGCCACTTCATAACTCATCACTGACCAGGGTATCTGAAGGGGTTAAAAAGTCCATATCATCTCCTATTCATGCCATTACAGCAGGTGTCTGGGTGTCAAACATAACTGGCCCACAGCTCCTGGAAGGAGCCCCTCTTTTAAGCATATGTAAAGGAGGACCCATGGGACCAGGTCCGTTCCTAGGGGTGGGCAAGACGGGCGATCGAGGCTCCGCTCACCCGAGGGGGGGCGCCGCGACCGCCCGCCTCGCCCGCCCGGAGGATCGTCCCTGACTCTGCGCGGCTGTTTTATAACAGTCGCGCAGAGCCAGCAGCTGCCGATACAGGGAGGAGGCGGGACGGATCGTTTCCATCCTGACTCCTCCCCTGTATCAGCGTCACAGGGGGCGCACGGCTTTCACCGCGCCCCCTGCGAAGCTGGGATGTCCTGGGTCGGCAGCTCTGCCGGCCGTGTAAGATCCCTGGGAGCTGCGTGCAGCGTAAGTGGCGTGATGACGTCACGCCGCTTACAACGCTCAGCAGCTCCGGACCGAGACACGCGGACCGAGGTGAGTAGTTTTTTGTTATTTTATAATTAGTTACAGGGGCATCAATGGCTACAAGGGTATCTACTGGCTACAGGGGGGCGTCTACTGGCTACAGGGAGGCATCACTGGCTACAAGGGGGGCATCACTGGCTACAGGGGGGCATCACTGGCTACAAGGGGGCATCACTGGCTACAGGGGGGCATCACTGGCTACAAGGGGGCATCTACTGGCTACAAGGGGGGCATCACTGGCTACAGGAGGCATCACTGGCTACAGGGGGGGCATCTACTGGCTACAGGGGGCATCACTGGCTACAAGGGGGCATCACTGGCTACTGGGATCAGGCAAGGGGGATCTACTGGCTACAGGGAGGGCATTTACTGGCTACAGGGGGCATCACTGGCTACAGGGGGGATCACTGGCTACGGGGGGCATCTACTGGTACGGGGGCATCATGGCTACAGGCGGGCATCACTGGCTACAAGTGGGCATCTACTGGCTACAGGGGGCATCGACTGGCTTCAGGGGGCATCACTGGCTACAAGGGGGGCATGTACTGGTTACAGGGGGAATCACTGGCTACAGGAGGGGGCATCACTGGCTAAAGGGGGGCCATCTACTGGCTACAAGGGTGGCATCACTGGCTACAGGAGGGGGCATCAACTGGCTATAGGGGTGCATCAATGGCTACAGGGGCATATACTGGCTACGGGGGGGCATCACTGGCTACAGGGGGCATCTACTGGCTAAGGGGGGCATCAGTGGCTACAGGACGGCATCAATGGGGCACAGGGGGCTACTACCTGGCTTAGGGGGCTACTATGTGGCTACAGGGGGCATATTACATGGTACCATATGAGGTGCTATAGATGGGGGGTTGTATAGAGATAGGAATTGGTAGAGAAGTGCTGATAAAGGGAGGAGTCTTAAGATGTTTGTTTTGTAAATTTTACAGTGAAGAGTCAGGAGTAGTCATCATGGCGTCTGGGACAGATGGAAAAGAAGAAGAAGAGGAAGAGAACAACTCTGAAGAGACGTCACCTGTGAGTCACTAGATATAACTTTACTGTAATCATTTACATGTCTGCAGAGCCTGTGTACAGCGGGTATCCACCACTGTATGGTCACTGTATGCCGGTATTATTAGTTGAAGCATAATGGTTTGTATTCAGTAATGGTCAGTTTGTATTATTCGGTCACTATATGGTGGTGATATGTGGTCATGGTGTGGTGGTATTATTTGGTCACTGTGTGTTGGTCATATGTGGTCTTAGTGGTTTCTTGGGATTTTCGGGTTTGGGTGGTTAGCGGTGTTATTTGCTAACTGTATGACTATTATTTAGTAGTTTTATACGTAGCAGATAGTGGTAAAGCTTTTTGTATATTTTGGCTTTGGTTTACGGTGATACAATGTGGCACATTATGTTACGGAGAGGGGGGGACGCTAAATTTCTGCACCTCACCCTGAGTGAAATTTAGCCTAGAAACTGCCCTGCATGGGACCATGCAGCCCCTCTACTCCTTCTTGTTATTTACGGATTAAACTGTTTGGCGTCGCCATTTTGTCATTAGTTCCCCCTTCCAGTGCAGGTTGTGTGTTTGTTCTGCCTTCCCCTCTATGAGGATGTGGTTGGTACTCACTATTTTAGATTGTTCTTCCAGTGGATCTTATGACTGGGAAGATTTAAAGATAGCCTGTCACATAGTTTATGCCCCATTTGCTGAGGACAGAACAAGGTAGTGACAGACATGCTGTTTCCCTTATTATTTAAGATGCTGTAGTTTTAGAGTATTTAAAGGCATTGTCTCACTACATTGATTCACATTGATTCATCTCCCCTCAGTGCTGTTTTCTTGGTTTCATTTTGAATTCAGGGGCGTGTTTACTGGATTCTACTAGGCTGCAGTAGAAGCCAAGTCTGTAGCTATAGCAACCAGTGCTGGTAGCTTTCATGAGAGATCAAACAGGTCTGTAGCTATAGTGACCTGAGGAGCTGATACAGCGCATACAAGAGGGGATCTCTCAGAATAGGTAGGACACTGTTAATGGACATATTGTAGCGGATGCTGGTAGTGGATCCACTGGACCACCGCAAGCGATGGTGTAAGCCGTACCAGGGGGCGGAATCAAAGTGGGAACCCGGTTTTCACCAGGCCCGCCGCAAAGCGGGAGGGAATTGCTGCGGCGGAGAACTACCAGGTCGCCCACTGGCGTGACTTGCTTGCGGTGGCAGCCAAGGCAGTGCGTGGTACAAAATCGTGAGCGTAGGCGAAGTGGGGACAGGCAGGAGGTCAGGACAGGCGGAAAAAGGTTCGTGGTCGAGAAACAGGAGCGTAAAGGTTCGGTACACGGAAGACAGGCTACGAGGCGGGAAGACGCTTTCTCTAAAGGCATTTACAGCACTAAAGACCCGGCAAAGGTGACCCGGAAGGAAGGGGGTTAAATAGGGTAACCTTTGCCAGCCTTTTTACCAATAATGGGCGTACTGGCCCTTTTAATCCCGAGAGCCGGGCTCGCGCGCGCCTAAGGCACGGGCATGCGCATACCGGCCGGCCAGGAGGACGGGAGGACGCGGGAGCGCAGTCAGGTAAGGGGGAAGCCGGGACCCGACACGTGGGACCCGACGGGCGGCAGCCCGGGCGAGGGGCTACGGGACCACTCGTGACAGTACCCCCCCCCCCCCCGAGGCCACCTCCGCTTCCGGGTTAGGAGGAACCACAACACGAGACCCCGGTCCAGGATGTTATCCGCAGGCTCCCGTGATCTCTCCGCCGGCCCGAACCCCTCCCAATCAACCAGGAATTGCCGTTTCCCCCTAACCGACTTCATGCCAAGATCTCTTTGACCAAAATATGTTGGAGGTCAGCCTCAGGAGAGGGGGGGGCAACTTTTCTGGGAGGGGTTTTCAACAGACGGGCTTCGGAGGGATACATGAAAAGATTTTGTATCCCCCATGGTGGGTGGGAGTGGGGAGCTTATATGTACTGGATTAATCCCGGCTCAGGATTTCAAAGGGCCCAGGAAGCGGGGAAACCAAGCTTGTAGTGGGGATTTTTAACCTGAAAATATTTGGCGGACACCCAGACCTTGTCTCCCAGAGACAAGGTTGGAGCGGTCTCCTCTTCCTGTCCGCCTGAGCCTTCATACGGGCAGCAGCACGCTGCAGCGACTGACGAGTCTGCTCCCAGATGCCAGATAGGTCGTGGACCAAGGCATCTACAGAGGGAACTCGGAGGAGGAGGGCAGAGGGAGAGGACGGGCGGGGATGCCGGCCATTAAAATAAAGAAGGGGAGACGCGCTTGAACCCCCTGAGTCCAACGAGTTGTATGAAAATTCGGCCAGGGTAGGAGGTTGGCCCAATCACCCTGGCGGGCAGAAAAAAAAATGACTTAAGTAGCTGCCAGAATCTGATTGACTCTCTTCCCGGGGCCGTTAGATTGCGGATGGTAAGACGAAGAGAAGTCTAACTTCACTGCAATCGGGATCAAAAGTGCGCGCCAGAACTTGGACATGAAACTGCACCCCACGATCAGAAACGATGTGCTGGGGCAGGACCGTGCAGGCGGATACGTGAAAAAAGAAAAGGGAGGCAAGAGTGGGGGCGGAAGGTAACCCCGGGCAGTGGGACGAAGTGCGACATCTTTGAAAACCTATCCGTAATGACCAGATCACGGTGTTACCTGAAGAGGATGGAAGGTCGGTGATGAAATCCATCGCCACAGGGGGACCTTGGGTACTGGGCTAGGCAGGGGTTCGCAGCAGCCCGGAAGGACTGTGGCGGGGTACCTTATTCCGGGCAAAGTAGCACAGGCATCCACAAAGCCCTTTAAATTATCTTTAGCCGCCCTGGCCACCAGTAGACCGAGAGATCAATTGGAACGATCTTCGGGCCCCAGGATTTTCCTGCCATCAAAGAGCAATGTCCCAATTCAGTATTCTCCTGCGCAGGGGAGGGGTTTCCGGAACGTAGGTCTTGTCGGGGGGTATCTGCCGAATGAGGACAGGTGCTGCATGGATCAGGCGTTCCGGAGGGTTTTAATGTGTTGGGGCTGCGGCTCCTCTCCAGTGATGTCAGGGTGCGCGGAGAGAGAGCATCCGCCCTGATGTTCTTTTCGGCAGGGCGAAAATGGATCCGAAAGTTAAATCTTGAAAAAAAAAGAGACCACCGTGCATGCCGCGCATAGAGGCGCTGTGCCGACTGGAGATACTGAAGGTTTTTTTTGATCCGTTATATACCCCAAAAGGATGACGAGCTCCCCCCAGGAGATGCGCCACTCCTCCAGGGCCATCTTGATAGCGAGTAATTCTCGGTCCCCAATAGCATAGTTCCTCTCAGCGACGAGAAGGTCTTGGAGAAGAACCCGCAGGTGATGGTTTTCCCCTTGGGGGCCCTTTTGAGTAAGGACAGCTCCGGCCCCACCGAAGAGGCATCCACCTCCAGGAGAAAGGCTTCTCTGGGTCAGGGCGTGACAAAATAGGTGCGGAAGCAAAGGCTGACTTCAAATCCGAGAAGGCTCTTTCGGCCGCTGGTGGCCAACATTTGGGATTAGCCTTCTTCTTGGTGAGAACCACAATAGGCGCCACCAGTGTAGAGAAGTGGGATATAAACTGCCGATAGTAATTGGCAAAGCCCAAAAAACGTTGTATGGCCCGAATCCAACAGGTCGTGGCCATTGCAGGATAGCAGACAGCTTAGTGGGGTCCATTTGCAGGCCTCGGTCGGAGACGATGTAACCGAGGAAAGGCAGACTGGATTGATGGAACACGCATTTCTCTAATTTGGGCTTTCAGGCGGTTGCTGCGAAGGCGTTGCAGGACTAAGCGCACCCGTGATAGATGGGTCGGAGTCAGGGAGAAAACCCAAAATGTCGTCCAGGTAAACGATGACACACGTTGTAGAGCAGGTCCCTGAAGATGTCATTTACGAACTCCTGAAAAAACCGCGGGAGCATTGCACAGACCGATTTGGGATTACTAGATACTCAAAGTGACCGTCGCGGGTATTTAAACGCCGTTTTTCCACTCATCTCCCCCACGGATCCTGATGAGGTTGTATGCCCCGCGCAGGTTTCCCAATTTGGAGAAAACCTTGGCTCCCTGTAGACGGTCAAGAGTTCTTTTAATTAGTGGCACGGGATACCGGTTTTTCACGGTAATCTGGTTCAGGCCCCGGGGAGTCGATGCAAGGACGGAGAGAACCATCCTTTTTGTACAAAGAAAAAACCAGCTCCGGCGGGTGATGAGGCTTGCGTTATAAAACCCTTTTGCAAAGGGTTTTCACGGATATAGTCCGACATGGCTGAGTCTCTGGTCTAGACAACGGGGTTAAACTCTACCCCGAGGAGGACTGGTCCCAGGAGGAGGTCAATGGGACAGTCATAGGGGCGCATGAGGAGGAAGGGATTCGGCCTGTTTCTCCGAAAAAGCGTCCGCGTAGTCCCGGTATTCAGCGGGAAGACTGGCAGGAAAATGTAAGACTGGTGAGGTGGAATGGCCCCGGGCTGGCCGCGGAACTGAGAGACAGTGCTCTGGCAGTCGGAACCCCAGCGCAGAACTCCCCGGTTTTCCAGTCGAGGTTCGGGGCAGGAGCTGTAGCCACGGAAGGCCCAAGAGGATCGTGAGGACCCCACCGAGGGAGGACGTTAAAAGGTGATCTTCTCCTTGTGTAAGGCCCCCACGCGGAGGGACAATGGCTTGGTCGCGTACCGAATGGCCTCACTAAGGAGCTCACTCACGGAGGATATCACCAAGGGCTTCTCCAGACGGGTCACCAGAAGGCGATACTGGGACACCAGGGTGGCGTGAATAAAGTTCCCGGTGGATCCAGAGTCTAGAAAGGCTGGGCACACGGAAAAAAACGAGACCGGGACCAGACGAGACCTCAACCTCCATAATAAGGCATGGAGAGGGGAAATGTTCACACCTAGGGACGCCTCTCCGACATAAACCTAGGTGCGGGCGTTTCCTGCCGCTGTGGGCGAAGCAGGCAACCATTGCGAAACGTGATCCGGGTGGCACAGTAAAGGCACAATTTCTCTGCCTGACGGCGGGACAGTCCTGTTCGGAAAAGATGTGCCCGGTCCACCTGCATGGGTTCTTCACTGGTTGGGAGAGGAAGTGGCAGCTGTGGTCTTTGGAAGACCGGAGCCAGGCGAGGCAAACGGCTATGGTCGGGCAAGATCAAGTTCCTGGCGTAGTTCCTCTTGCCGCTCGGCGAAGCCCAAATCGATCCGAGGGGGCTAGGTGGATCAGTTGCTTAGGGAGGACGGGATCTCTCTAGCCGCTTTGGGGTCCTTAACTCTGTCGGACAAGCCTTTTGAAAGTGGCACATTAGAGCGGCGTCGTTTTCCCGGTCAGTTCTGACGCCAGGGTCCGAAAAAAGAACTGCGTAGTCGCCGACAGGGAGTCACCCTGGCGAAAGGGTTCAGTAGAGCGGTCTTGCAGAGGATGCCGTGCCGGCTCTTCCAAAGACACTGCGGAACTCTGAGAGGGAAAACCTGTAGGTCTGTCGTCACCGGATCGCCCCCGGGTCCCCGAGAGGGGTGGGGCCCAAGCTAGAGCCTTCCCGGACAGTAGGGGTGACCACGAAGGCCACCTTAGAAGTTCAGTGGGGAATTGACCATCATTAATCAATGTGCATAAAAGCACTGGGTAATAAATCCCTGCCACAGTTTGGAGTCCCCTTCAAAATTGTCGGGTTTGTGGTTAAAAGCCAAGCCTAGAAGTCCCGGGTACTGGCGGAGGCGTCGCCCAAGGAGGAAGGAGTCGGGGCTGTTGGTAGCCAGGAGCTGCTGCAGCATGGCGGACAACTGGTTCAGCTGCTGGGCTTGTTTGCGCAAGTTGTTGTGATTGGTGAGCCCCTATCGCTGTGAGATCCGGTTCACCGGGCAAAGGTACTTGGCGGGAAACCATGGCCGGTCTTACTGTAGCGGATGCTGGTAGTGGGTCCTTGGACCACCGCAAGCGATGGTTTTTAAGCGTACCAGGGGGCGGAATCTAAGTAGAACCCGGTTTTCACCGAGCCCGCGCCCAAAACGGGATGGACTTGCTGCGGCGGAGAACTACCCGGTCGCCCCACTTTGGGGTGACTTGCTTGCGGTGGCAGCCAAGGCAGTGCGTGGTACCCAAAAACGTGAGAAGTAGGCGAAAGTCGGGGGGCAGGCAGGAGGTCGACAGGCGGCAAAAGGTTCGTGGTCGAGAAACAGGAGCGTAAAGGTTCCCGGGACACGGAAGACAGGCTACGAGGCAGAAGACGCTTTCTTAAAGGGCAGTACGGCACTAAAGATCCGGCAAAGGTGACCCGGAAGGAAGGAGGTTAAATAGGGTCACCTGCCAGCCTTTTTCCCAAAAATGGGCGTACTGGCCCTTTTAATCCCAAGAGCCGGCGCGGGGCGCGCCTAAAGGGACGGGCATTTCGCATACCGGCGGCCAGGAGGACGGGAGGACGCGGGGAAACGCAGTCAGGTAAGGGGGAAGCCGGGACCCGACACGTGGGACCGGAAGTTCCCGTCGGGACCCGACGGGCAGCAGCCGAGCGCCCCGCCCCCCGGGCGGGGGGCCGGGGGGCCCACTTGACACAATATTCCCAAAGTGACTTGTTTTTGCAAGATTTTTAAAACAAAAAAAGCAATCCTTGTATGAGAAAACCCCCCTTTTAAAAATTGCTAAAATTTAAAAACAGTTTTCAGCCAAAAAGAGTATAAAAAGGGGGTTTTTTTTCTTTTACCCCGTCCTTGGGCTGGGCCCCCGCCCACCTAAACTGATTAACCTATTATTTTTAAATGGGAAAAAGAAACTTTGAATAACTGCCAGGGGGGGTTTGGGGCTAAAACCTACTCAGGGAAAAAATTTTTGGGGGAAAAATTGCTCTAAAACTGCTGCATCTTAAAAGAAAAAGGGCCCACAGTGCGGAAAACAGCGGGTTTTGACATTTGGGTTTGTTCTGTCCTAAGCCGGGGGGCAAAAAACCAAAGTAAAAGGTTCTTTTTTAAAGGGAAAAACACTTTCCCGG
The DNA here is from genome assembly GCA_025379985.1 of Phyllomedusa bahiana. Taxonomy (NCBI): domain Eukaryota; kingdom Metazoa; phylum Chordata; class Amphibia; order Anura; family Hylidae; genus Phyllomedusa; species Phyllomedusa bahiana. The sequence continues at coordinate 22,498 of JAODAL010025624.1, read as the reverse complement.
TTTGGGGGAGGAGCTTTGTGGCAGGAAGATCCAGTGGATATAACAGCGTGCAGGTCTTGTGGCTCTCGCCCAATGAAAGAAAAATGAAGTTCCCCCCTTTTTAATTTTGTCAGGATCCTTTTTGGTGGGTTTCCCGCTCACTAAAAATGAGGGGAATTGTGGTTGGAAAATTTTTTGGGACTTCTGGTTTTATTGTATCAGTTGTCTTCATTATGAAATGGTCATGTCATTTAAGTGTAACCCACAAAGAAGACCATGGTCTTCTTTATTTAGGGTATTGTGGGGTGGGTGGCAAATATGGTAAACGTGTCCCAACATGATACCTACAGGTACGGCATTTTGCTAGAACTACATCCCTTCATGGATACCGGAAAGGGGATAAAATTATTCAGTAGGTTTTAGAGGTGCAATTTGGGCAGTACTCCTGTCAGGGGCCCTGATCATAATATATAAAAAGAGGCCTGCTTATATGATGCAAGGTAGGAACAGTTAATGAAACTCCAAAGAACTAGGCAAAGGGGTACATGACTGTGGGAGGGGGGACCTTGAACACTTTTAGTAATTATTGTATATATGTAATTGGGTTGTTTTATGCCGGAATGATTGCCCTTTTAGAAATGGAGGAGTGTCTAAGTGAGGGGTGTCTTTCTATTAGAAGGGTGGAGGTTTTGAAGATAGGTCATTTCCTGTTTCATTGGCTCATCCTCTTTCTCTCACCAGAAAAAATGGAAGAAACTTTTATACAGCAGAAGGAAAATATAATACTGGCATCACTACACAGCACTGAGTACATTTACAGTATGTACTAGTGTAGGGGTCAGTGTAATCCAGAGATATAGGATTGTATTCTCCTCAGACACCGTCCACCTCATGTATCTGCATCACTCCCTGCTAATGTGTACACACTTCATACAGTAACACTTATCATTCCCATGTGGTGTCTGCAGCTTTCTGGTGTGATGGGGATTGTGGGGAGTGCGACAGGAGGAACAGCCAGAAGACAGGCAGTAAATATAGGCACATGTTACTCTGCTCAACATGATGGGAAGACACATGTAATAAGGACAGTGTCGGACTGGCCCTCCAGAGGATCCTTCGGTGGACCTCTGGTCTGACACAGCAGGCCTAACGCCACAGATAGCTGGGCCCTCTGTTCTGATCACGCACAGACAGGTCTATGCGCTCGTTGGGGAACAGGAAAAGGTGAACGTATTTTTGGTCACCTAATAAGGTCCGACCTGCTTAGAGACTATCTAAGGGCAAGCAACCTACCTGGGGACAATTTACCTACCTGCCTAGGGGCATTCTACCTACCTACCTGGGGGCAATCTACCTACCTACCTGGGGACAATCTATCTACCGACATGGGGCAATCTATCTACCGACATGGGGGCAATCTACCTACATGGGGGCAATCTACCTACCTATCATAGGCCTTAATACTGCCTACCTACCTAAGGCCAATCTACCTATATGGGGCCTAACTACTGCCTGCCTACCTACCTACCTACCCAGGGCCAATTTACGTAGTACCTATGGTCTAACTACCTACCTGGGGCCAATCTACTACCTAAATACCTGTGGCGTAACTGCTGCCTACCTAACTGGGGATTATCTACTGCCTACCTACCTGGAGCCTACAAACCTACCTACCTGGGGGTCTACCTACCTAGGGTATACCAACCTACCTACCTTGTGCCTACCCATCGAAATGCTTAGGGCCTACCTATCTTCATTGGTCTACCTACCTACCTGGGGTCTTGCCCATTTACCTATCTACCTAAGGCTTGCCTACCCAGCTATCTGAAGGTCCTTAATTTAGGGGACTATTTATCTAAAAGGGGTTCTAGGGCCACATCATAGATAGCCATCAGCTAAATGTGGATTAGTGATTCCGTATTTTACAGGTTTCCCATCTGAACTGTGTTGAACACTGTTGGATCCATTTCTTTAAGAAAATGGTCAGCGAGGGATGTTTTCGGGGAGTGTTTATTTAAATAAAGTGTTTTTGTGTTGTTTCATTGTATTTTTTACCACTAGTAGTGGTAGTAATAGAGGTGTCTGACATACATCTCTTTTTTTTTTACTAGCGCTGGTGTTTGGTGTCAGCCAGTGGTGTTTTTTGTCACCTCAAGACTGACACCAAGCCCCAGCACTAGTCATATAGAGGCGTCTGTCAAACATCTCTATTACTAACATTGGAAGTCAATGGAAATAAAACACATGGGCACAAGAAACACTCTATTTAAATAAACTCTCCCTGACACCGGCCTTTGCAACCGTCTCATTGTTGACGTGGAAACATGCTGGAATTCCACCCTCCACATGCTCCAGCGATTGTGACAACAGCGTAACGCCATTATGCAGTATGAAATGGCGCATGGCCTGACAAGCAGTGGTGCGGACCTAGGGGTTTTGAGCCACCGAGAGTGGAGGCAGGTGAAATATCTCTGAACCACCCTTGCTAGTTTTGAAGACGCCACCAACATGGTCAGTCAGGACACTGCCATTGTCAGCATGACCATTCTGGTGATAATTGTACTAGACCAAGTTTTAGACACTCTGTGGCAACAGGTCCCAGCAGTGATGGAAGCTTTACTCGCCAGAGGATCTAGAAGGCCTGACTGTTTCCCAAATTTATAGGTCTTCTTTAGGCGGTGGTTCGGGGCCCAGGACTGGTGCAGGACAGCACTTCAGCTCACAGAGTACAGCGTATGGGGCTAGCCAGGGCTGTGGTGACGCTCAGAATGAGGACGCAGGAGGAGGAGGCATGGCTGGACACCGACGGTACCGATTTCTCTGCAGTGGTAAAAGGTTGGCACAGATTTATGGAAGAGGAGGAAGATCTGTTTAGTGCCCCTCGACCCCAAGGCTTGGGAAATCCCGGCAGCATCTCACGCATGAGTGCTTGGATGCTACATTACCTGCAACATGATCCACGTATCAAGGCAATCAAAATGAACAGCAGTTACTGGGTGGCCACCCAACTTAATCCACATTACAAATCGAAAGTCAGCAATTTCCTTTCACCCACACACATTGACAGCAGAATGCAGGAATTTGAGACAGTGCTCATTGACCAACTCAAGACATCTGTTGCGTCTTCCTCACGTTCTAATGTCACGGTGGAACAACATCAGCAACGTGCCAGCAGTAGAGTGGTAAGTAGCCATAGCAGCAGCAGCAGGCAGTGTGGCAGAAACCTAATGGGTAACATGTGGCAATCGTTATACACCACCTCACCAACGCCTGTAAAGCAGGGCAGAATTCAGACACACAGAGACCACCTTAAGACAATGGTCCATGGCTACTGCGGCTCAACATCGATGTTTTTGGATTTGGTCCGGACCCAATCGACTTCTGGGTGTCGAAACTGGATGAATGGCCTGAGCTTGCTCGGCACACCATAGAGGTTTTATCCTGTCCAGCATTAAGCCAGCTTTATCTCTGAACGTACCTTCAGCACAGTTGGCGGGGTGATAACTGACAAACGTATCCGGCTTTCCCTTGAGAATGTGGATCGTTAGACATTTATCAAAATGAATCAAGCGTGGATCTCTGACGATTTTATTGCCCTGGTTGCCGAGGTCACCGATTAGTGAACTGTAGCACGTCTACTTCACAATGTGAAACACACATTCCACATTGAAAAAAAACAATGATCCTATTGAAAAAAAAATTATTCTAAATACTCATTTCTTATTGCTAATTTTATTCAGCGTGTCTAAAAGGTAATTTTCCTGGTTTTGTGGTCAGGCCACTGTAAAAGACACCAATAGTAAAGGTCTTATTGAAAAAACTTTATTCCAAATACTAATTTCTTCTTGAAAATTTTAATCAGTGTCCATTTTTGCTGATTTTGAGGTAATGCTGCTGTAAAAGACAGTCAAGGTCCTTTAAAAAAAAAATCTTGTCCTAGTTGCCATTTGGAAATTATAGGGATTTAAGAACACTTGTGATTTGCTGTCTTTGGGGTACAGTTCTTCAATAAGTGACTGTGAAGAACTCTTTACCTTTTTAATATTTATATTTTTTAACATGGCCTGTCATCGCTTGGTCGGTTCCCTGTGTGTCTCATTTCTGAAGAGCGGCGCCAATCTGTTCTTCAGTGGCTAACACACCCTGCATCCGGTGGTTTTAACTCCTCTTCCTCTCAGTCACGGCCACAAATATCATTATCATCCTCATCAGTCCAAACTGAAGCAAAGATGGGACAATTGTCACCCAATAAACAGACCCCACTAGATAATCCATATTCTGAAGAGCTCTTTGATGACACAATGCGGTTGGGGTCAGAAGGCATTTCAAAAGATCAAGAGGTCCAAGAGGATGATTTTGTCTGCTCTGATGCCAAATCGCTAATGTCTTCAGAGGAAGAGAAGGAAGCTGGTTCCTCTCATTCCGCTGGACTCACCATTTTTAAGGTGTGAAAATGACGAACACAATAGGCAAAAGGCATGGAACCTGGTATATGTTCTCCAGACTCTTCCATAAACATGGAGTTCTGCCTTTATCTACATACATGCGCATCTACAAGAAAGGCAACATTGTGTACATTAAGGAAATGGGCACCACACAAAAAGACATGCCATATAAATGCTGTCAAGGCAAGACTGGCAGGATCTACAATGTTAAACAGCATGCTATCATTTTGAACTAGCAGATCAAGGGTAAATTCCATGCCAAAAGAATCAACGTCCGTGTGGAGCACATTTGCCACTCCAAGAGCAAAGATAGTTTCCTCCAGTGTGTCAAGGAAAACGAGAGGAAGAAAAAGGAAGCCAAGGAGAAGGGCACCTGGGTGGAACTGGAGCATCAGACAGCTGAACCAAGAAAAGCTCACTTCGTCCGCACTCATGGAAAGGAACCTGAGCTCCTTGAGCCCATTCTCAATGAGTTCATGGCATAATGTGACAATATCCTTTGCAAAATATTGCATTGTTGCTTAAGCATAAGGATGTGATGGTGCTACGTAAGGATTTTTCGAATTTTATATGGCGGGGCAAGCGCTCTCATATAGGTATAAATTTCTCAAGCGCTACCCAGGTCTTGACTGTCTCAAGAGGAATGTTTGAGGTCTTAGTTCACACTTCTGGCATTCGCACCCTGCTTCAACCCGACTCTCAGCATTGCAGCATCGTCTGGGCCTCCCCGTGAACCGTCTGCATTTATTCATGCAAATTTTATTCTGAGTGTCCATAAGGGCATTTTTGGTGGTTTTGGAGTGATGCTGTTGTAATAGAAAAAATTCTATTTCTAATCCTAGTTGCCAATTATAGGGATTCAAGACCACTTTTGATGTGCTGTCTTGCTGTCACTGTTCTTTCATAAGACCCCATTTCACAGATATTCCATAGAAAATGTTCTATTTCTAATCCTATTTGCCAGTTGCAAATATAGGGATTTAAGAACACTTGTGATTGGCTGTATTGCTGTTAGGGTTCTTCCATAAGACCCCATTTCACAGATATTCCATTGAAAAAATTATATTTCTACTCCTATTTGCCACTTACAATGTAAAGGCATTTAAGAATACTGTTCTTCTTGAAAATTTTATTCTGAGTGTCCATAAGGGCATAATTGCTGCTTTTGGGGTCATACTGCTGTAAAAGACAGCGATAGTCAATGTCCTATTCACAAAAATATTGTTTCAAATACTCATTTCTTCTTGTGAGTTTTATTCTGAGTGTCTATAAGGGAATTTTTTTGTGGTTTTGGGGTCAGGCCACTGAAAAAGGCACCAATAGTAAAGGTCGTATTGAAAAAAAAGTCATTTCTTATTTCACATGCATCAAAGCAATCAAAGTGAATAGCAGTTACTGGGTGGCCACCCTCCTTGATCCAGGTTACAAATAAAAAGTCAGAAATTTCCTTCCACCCACACAAATTGACAGTAGAATGCAGGAATTTGAGACAGTGCTCACTGACCAACTTGAGACATCTGTTGCATCTTCTTCACGTTCTAATGTAACGGTGGAACAACGTCAGCAACGTGACAGCAGTAGAATGGCAAGTAGCCGCAGCAGCATCAGCATTGAAAAAAAAGCGGATTTCAAATACTCATTTCTTCTTGCTAATTTTATTCAGAGTGTCCATAAGGTGATTTGTGCTGCTTTTGGGTTCATGCTGCTGTAAAATACAGCGATAGTCAAGATCCTATTCACAAAAATCTTGTTTCAAATACTCATTTCTTCTTGCAAATTGTATTCTGTGTCAATAAGGGCATTTGTGCTGCTTTTGGGGTCATGCTGCTGTAAAACACAGCGATAGTCAATGTCCTATTGCCAAAAATTTAGTTTCAAATACTCATTTCTTCTTGCTAATTTTATTCTGAGTATCCATAACGGCATTTATGCTGGTTTTGGGGTCATGCGACTGTAAAAGACAGCGATAGTCAATGTCCCATTTCCAAAAATCTTGTTTCAAATAGTCATTTCTTCTTGCTAATTTTATTGAGTGTCCAAAAGGTCATTTTTCTGGTTTTGTGGTCAGGCTACTGTAAAAGGTGTGCCAGGGGTGCCAATAGGGCAGTACTCTTGTCAGGGGCCCTGGTCAAAAAGAGGCCCAGTGATATGTTAAAAATAGGAACTAGTAATGGGTGTGGGCCCCATTTGATTTAGCTGAATGGGGCCCTGAAACGGTTAATAGACGACTGACGGTAGCCCTGGCTACCACTGCACCCCTTATAACTACGGCCCTGCCAGCTGAACCTCCATGTTCCAAGTTGGGATGTTCTTGCTGCCACCACATATATGACATGTTCTTGGGCCCTGGTGAAAAAAGTGATAGGGGGCGCCTTCCAGTCACCATGTGCAATTTCCAATACCGGTGTCTTCTTATCTGTCCAAGGGGCCCCTTAGCAGCTGCTAGCACTGTACCTGCTATAGCTATGCGTCCTCATCTTTTCAGTTAGCCATTGAAAATAATTAATTATTTTAGCGTGTGAATTTTTTTCTGTGACTCTTAGGCCTCGTTCACACGGCTTATTTCAGAACGTATTTACAACGGATTTCCGATGTAAATACGTTCTGAAATCAGTTGAAAATCAGTTGCAAATAAGTGGCACTAAGTGTGGCACGTATTTGTAACTGATTTCCTGACGGATTCACCATCTACAATCATTGTAGGTGGTGAATCCATCCGGAAATAATTGACATGTGAATTGTTTTTCCGTCCGGATTGCCGTCGTCAATCCGCGGCGGCAATCCGGAACGGAACTACGCGTCGTGTGAACGACGAGCCGTATTTTCTATTGAAATCAATAGAAAATAGGCTGTGACTTATTTCGGACGGATTTGCCGACGGATTGACGATCGTCAATCCGTCGGCAAATACGCGGCGAAATAAGCCGTGTGAACGAGGCCTTATAGCCAAATTGTCTTCACTAAGTTGTACCATGTATCCAATTTACTGTTCTGGATGGTAATTCCAGCTTTTCCTCACCTGTTTCGGACTAAAAATTAACCTGATCATCTTCTCCCATTGACTTTAATGGGACTTGGCGATTGATCGAAGTCGCAAATCAACACGATTTTCTTTAAAATCAGCAATCGACTCGATCATGATTTTTTTACTGATCGCTCATCACTAATAGGAAACTTTAATGTGGCATTGTGCCGATAGTGATGTAAGATGAAAGTTACATCAAAGCGATAACACTAGGAGAATGGGTAAATTAATCCATTTAATCCTTAACTCAAATTTGGTGTTAGGGTTATGGTTTATTTGGTTTATACAACCCAAAATCGTAACACTATTTGTCTCAAGCTGATATTTATTGTTCGCCTTTCAGACAAATTCTATGTCAGAAATGAAAGAACATTTATGTTATATCTGCATGAACCTTATAGACGGTGTCCTATGACAATATTAGGCTTTAGTTTACCTTAAAAAACACACAGTGCCCCTAGTAACGGGAAAGTATTCAGATATGTATAGGTAATGCTGATTATTGACCCCGTTTGCTCTTCTATCCCACTGTGTGGCTTTTTCGTGTAACAAAGGGACCTGTAATTTACAGCCATAATAAACAAATAAACAACTATGTGCTTGTTGTTATGGAAAGACACCATGAATAGGACCCTCTAAATGTGGGGGCTATGGTGCTTCAGTGGATAAATGATTGCACAAAAATCAGAACATCACAAAAAAAGTCTATAATTAATCCAAGCATGCAGATATAATGTACAAATGTGGAAGATATGAGTAAGCCATTCAGCACCCCCTATCACAATGTAGTTTTTACATAGGACTACAGCTAAATCTACCTTGTTTGCCATTAGCCAAAGCATCTGGGCCCATGACTTCTGGATATGGGAATAAAATACAAAAACAAAATACAGCAATCCTGGTAGTGTTTTTTTTTTTTTTTCATTTTTTACAGCGATCACTGTGCGATATAAATGACTTGTTAACTTTACTCTGCAGGCAGATACCAAATTTACATATTTTTTCTATCTTTTACTGTTTTTACACAATAAAAACACTTTTATTTAAAGAGAATCACGTTTTTGTATCATCAGAGTCTGACAACCATAACTTTTTTATTTTTCTGTGTATGGAGCTGTGTAGAAGCTTGATTTTTGCGGGATGAGTTGAAGTTTTTATTGGTATCATTTTCGGAGACACATGACTTTTTGATCACCTTTAAATCCAATATAGCAGTTTTGTTTTTTTATTTTTATAGCGCTCACTTTGCAGTATAACATGTATGTTTTACTCTCTGGGGTGACATGATTACAGCAATGCCCAATTTATATCGTATTTTACAGTGAAGTGTATTGTATACTGTTTTGAGCGTATCTCCGCATATATTTTGGCAAAATTACCACCGAAATACGCAAAAAATATGTTCCAAAAGGTGCCATGTGAACACCCCTTAAAGGGGTTTTGCCACGATCTAATGTTGACATGGGATCCTCCAAAATGGGTATTTAATCACTTTTCTAAATATATGTGATTATAAAAAGTATAGCCTGTGAGAGCTACAGCCTGACTAAGATGCCCTTAGGGCTTTGAAGGGAGTGGGAGAATAGAGCCTGTGTCTTTTTTATAGAGAATCCACTGGTTGTAATGTAATTATGTGAGTAAACATGCAGACGCTCCCTGGATCCCTGCTCAGTCCTCCTCTCCCCCCTGCAGCAGTACGTGAACGAACAAAAGAACACTGCCTGCTTGGATCTTATCTTCTCTCCTAAGAAGATAAGAGGGAGAAACAAAGCCCGTATAGCTTGTGCACAATTCAGTTATCCTCTGTGGATTAGCCAAACAATGTTTACTCAACTACAGAGACTGAGTATCAGCCTCGGGAGCCTGTATGGGAGGTGGAGCGATGACATCACAGAGGAGGTACTTGTTTTTTAAACACAGAAACACAACGCCCCTTTTCTCAAAACTTTAGATCAGAATATCAGCCTCTTAGGTGAGGAAATCACTTCTTAGCAAAACCCCTTTAAGGAAAAAATGTAATAGAAATGTTTGTACTTCTTCTGTGTTTTAGATCCATTATTGGTTTTTGTTTAAAAATAGTGCTGAAAAATACACAGCAAAAACCTCCATGTAAACCCAGCCAAACTCTTTGTTTGATTGCAGCCATTTGGTAAGATCAAAAAAGTAAATTTTTTTGCTCATTAATGTGCACTCTGCACCCCCCCCCATCTTGAAAGAAAGAAAAACAGAAATGTAGATATTTTTGCACATTTATTAAACAAGAAAAAACGAAATATCACATGGTCATAAGTATTCAGACCCTTGGCTGTGACACTCATATTTAACTTGCATGCTGTCCATTTCCTTCTGTTCCTCCTTGAGATGGTTCTACTCCTTCATTGGAGTCCAGCTGTGTTTAATTAAACTGATTGGACTTGATTGATTGTAAGGCTATGTTCACACGGCTTAAAATGGGCCTTATTTCGGTCCGTAATTACGCGCCGAAGTGCGCAAATTACGGGCTGAAAACGGCCCATTCATTACGGTAATCCACAGTTCTCATAGAGAACTATGGATTACGTCTCCTCTCCCTGCTCGGCGAAGCCGCCGGGCGGGGAGATAACTGACATGGGAATTACCAGCGGCGTATACGCCCCCCGCTCACTCCCCCGCTCCCGCCCCGCCCCCGTCCACACGGCGTAATTGCAGGGCGGAATTACGTCCCGCAGTTAAGCCGTGTGAACATAGCCTAAGGCTATCATGCAGTGATAGAGACTTACTGCTGCCACCATCGGAGAACCATCTCCGATGGTGACAGCAGCAAGACTCTATCACTGCGTGTTTTGGGCAACGGGTTTGAAAAAAAGGTGTTTAAAATTAATATTTTTTGCTGTTGGGGAAACCCCCTTTTTAAACCCTTTATTCCCCATAATTTGGAACCATTTTTCCCATAACTTTAAGGGCCCTTCCTATATCCCTATAAAAAAATTCTTGAAAAACTGCCGCCATCTGCAGCATGTGCCAGCTACTTCCATAAGCAGTATCTACCAGCTGCCCATAAAAGTTTTTCCCCAGAAATAACCCATTTTCTCCACAGTTCCGTTACAGCTCAAAAAAATCCTAAAATTCCCCAAAATTCATGATTTTCAGAGAATATAAAGTTTTAAAAAAATTCTATTTCGGTTAGGGCCTGTTAAAAATTTTTGTAGTTTTTCCCAGTGCCCAAATTTTTTTTTTTCATCTCCCAAATGTCATCGAGGAAAGGGAAAAAAAACTTTTTTTAGAAAGTCTTGTGATAGCAATTTACATGCCGATTTTCTTCACCGGAGACAAATAAGGACATATTTTTCCGGGCCAAGAAAAAACCCAAAACATTTTCAAGGGACACCCAAGTTTAAAAAGGAAAGGTGCCCAAGATTTGAAAAAAACATGGTTGCTTTCTTTCTAAAAAACAGACCACTTGGGCCCAAAAATTTGGTTTTCTAAATATTGAATTTGAGCTGAAAAAAAAGGGGGGGGCCACAAAATTTTAAAAAAAAAAAAATTAAAAAAAAATAAATTTCATTCCCCTTGGTCACCGAGTCCAGCGCTGCCACTCTTCAGTCTTCTGCTTTCTTTCTTGTACTTCTGAAAGAGGACTTTACCGCTGCAGCCAGTCACATGCATCTCCTTACATCAGCATTCAGAACAGTTTTGAATGCTGACGGTATTTAACCCCTTACCGCCGGAGCCAGTTTTGGCCTTCCTGACAGAGCCCCCGTTTTTAAAAACTGAAAGTGTCACTTTATGTGAGGGAAAAACTTTTTGACAATTTTATTTTTCCAAAATGATTCAGGATTGTTTTCTCATGAACATTGGGCTTTTTTTTTAGTAATGCTTTTTGGTCCCAAAAAATCCTTGTTTAATTTTTGAAAAAAATCTAAAAAATCTTTAAAATTTTTCAAAAAATTTGCAATTTTCAAAGGGTTTAAAAAAAGTTTTGGTGGGAAGCGGGATTTTTATTCCATCAAAAAAAGTTTATAATAGCAATTTTTACCATATTTTCTGGGTGTAGGTTGGGGATCATTTTTTAAATGTTTTTTTTTTCCAAAAATTAAAGGGGTTAGAAAAAAAAGTAGTAAAATTTTCCATTTTCAAAAAATTTGCAAAAAAAGATTTTTTTAGGGCCCGTCCAGTTCCCGCATGGTTTGGGGGCCTGTATGTTAGATTTCCCCCATTTCCCTGACTGCATCTAAAAAACTAGACACCTTTTTAAAATTTAAAAAAAGATTTGGAAAATTTGTTGACCCTTTTTTGTTTTTTCACAGAAATTTTAAGGGTAGGGAGGTGAAATTTTTAAAATTTCAAATTTTTTTTTTCCCGTTTTTTAATTTTTTTAAACTTTTTTCACGGAACACAAAATTTAGATGTGACCAAAGGGAAATTTCAACTTAATAAAACAATTCCCCTGATTCTGCCATTTTCGATTATCCCTTTTTGTGGGCCCCGGTTTCACTATTTGGTCAACCCCAAGCTCGATTAGGAGGAGCACCTAATGGACTCCGGGGTCCCCCTTTTTTTTTTTCAATTTTATTTAGGCGCCATTTGAGGTTTTCGCACCCTAAGGTGCTTTAAAAAGTAATTTAACCCCCCCTAAAAAGACCCCTTTTTGGAAACTTCACCCCTTCGGAATTTTATCCAGGGGTGCAGGTAGTTTATTGACCCCCAGGTGTTTCTAAATTTTTTTTTGCGTTAGGTTCTGAAAAAAAAAAAAATATTTTTTTTCCAAAATCTGGGAAAATTTTTTTTGAAAATTTTTTAATTTTTTTTCAAGGGAAACCTGGAAAAAAAGCCCCCCCCCAAATTGCAGAAGCTTTAAAATCCCCGGTTTCCTGCAGGGGCCCATGTGTTTACCCCGATATCGCAACATCCCAAGGGTTAATCCCCCGCAGCTGGAAACTTTATCAGGCCCCCAGGGGAAAGCCGGCCTTTTTGCCGCTGGTTCTTGGGGGATCTTGCAAGTCCTTTGTGAGCTAGCAAAATCGCCAAAGAAAGTACCCCTACGTCAATTTTCGTGATGGGTTTTCGTCAAATGTCGGGGAAGGGGTTAAAGGGCTGAGTTTCTTTTTGGGGGAAAAACAAGAAAAAAAACAGAAGACTCAGACTGGAATGGGGAACCCGAAAAATGGAGATAGTTTTTTTTTCTTTTGGAATGGGGGCATCAAAGCGGCAATTAGGTTTTTTAAAAGAAGGGGAACAACCTCTTTTTTAACAAGGGGGGTTTTGGGTGCAATATCCACAAAAAAAAAAAAAAAAAAAATAAAAAAAAAAAAAAAAAAAAAAAAAAAAAAAAAAAAAAAAAAAAAAAAAAAAAAAACCCGGGGAAAGGTTTTTGGGGGCTGTTCTGTTTAAAAAAAAAAAAGGGAAAATCAATTTTTTTTAGTACTGAAAAAAAAAATTTAAAAACCTTAAAGGGGGTTTTCCTCAACCCCCCTATTCAAAACTTTGCTCTTTTCAACCCCGTTTTTGGTCCATTTACTGTTCGGTTGGGGGGGTTTACAGTTGTGACGACATTTCAGGGGTTGGGTTTACCCAGCTGAGCCTGTTTTGAGGAAATTTAGTTAAAGGAAGGGTTTTAAAAGCACGGGAAGGCACAGAGCTCCCAAAAGGTTAAAGTTTATGGAACCCTGGGGTAAAATGTGCTGCTTTTTAAAAAAACACAGCAGGGTGTGAACCCCCAATCCCCCCCATTTCCCCGGCAAAGGGGTGTAGAATAAAAGAGAAATTGGCGTAAACCCGGGAAACTTGTTTTTTTACAAGAGAAGATAAAAAACTGCTCTAAAAAAGTGAAAAAATTTAGCAATTTAAATTTTGTAATTTTTCTTTAAATTTTCCTTTTGGTTTAATTTTTAAAAAAGGCATTTATTGTGGTGAGAAACCCCCTCTAATTCTGGTAAAAAGTCTGCAAACTATATAAACAGAAGTTATTCTGCACACGGAATTGAATGTAATGATCTCAGCTCCTCCATGTTTTCAGCCCTGGAACTAGCTATAAGCATTGCTAATGTCACTTTTGGCAGCAGCAGTAGCTCAATGTGCAGCAATACAATGTTCAATAATGCACATTTTGTAGTTCAAGGACTACATTGTAGTCGAGGGCAACTGTAAACCCTAGAAAGGTATTCCACATCTGAGACCTTTATGACATTTTAATTTTAAGCACCCAAAATGGCTGAAAAGGTCCTGGTTCCATTATAGGGACTGCAAAAGATCAGAATGGGGGTCCCCTTCTTGGTACTCCAGAAAGAGGATATGAGGTGCCTATTTTCATTCTAGTGTTGGGAGGTACAGAAGTGACTGTTTCACAATTATAACGAGACAGTACAATACACATCTATAGCCTTCTCTCCATCTCATCTCCTCTTCTTTGGAGTCTGGAACCTACCAGACATTTTTATGGTAGATCTTGTGGATCTGCCATGATTGTGTCAGAAATAAATGCTCTATTGAGGAAGAAATCCAAAGATAATACAAAAACAGTTTGGATTTCTCTTTTAGGGTGCTTAAAATACAGCTGGATACCCAGACTCCGGGCCACATGTTGTGCACTACTGATGTACGGGCTCAGCAACACATCAAACAGACCTCTTAACTTTTACTACAGAAATATTGTAATATATGTGTCCCAAAACAAACCAAAAGAAATCATAGATACAAAAACAATACATTAATGAGAAAAGGCTCATAAAATTTATATACAACAATATGGAGCATAGTATCAGTGTATTGTACTCACCACATGGATATCACCCTTCATTTCATGAGCCCAAATGATTTTAGGCTTAAAAGTGTTTTCTGACACTACAAAATGCTCATTAGTGTAACCAATCACAGAGCGAAACTTTCACGTTGCAGCCTATGAATGGCTGCACCTGCCATGTGAAGGATAAATCAGCAAAGCAGGACGGCCACGGCGATGAAACAAGAGCATCTAGGAGGTATTCTTCTTTTCTTCTGTTTCTGATCACGGAATAACAAGCATTTTGTAGCGTCGCAACAACCCTTTAACTCCTTAACGACCGCCCACCGTCTTTTGATGTCGGGCAATTCAGGTCGTTCATCTGCAGCAACGTCTTTTGGCATTGCTGCAAACATCGGAGTTTGCGGCGCCCGCCGCCGCAGCAGCGCTGTGGTCAGGGCTGTACTACACAGTCCTGTTCCCAGTGCAGCTCCTGCAAGCACCGGAGAGTGGGGGAAACCTTTGCTCCCCGGGGCTTTAACCCTTTGATTGCCGCAGATTGTCACTGCTCTGTCGGGTGATCGGAACAGCTGGTGACCCGACCGCCCCAGGACTGTCTGTGTTACAAGCCAGTGATCAGGGCAGACTGTGAGCTGTCCTAATCACTGCCTGTGTCAGACTGACACAGTTTTAAATTAAGAGGCAAATTACTAAAAAATTTTCGTTTTGGGGTCACTTCGCCGAATTTTCCGCAAAAAAAAATTTCGATCCAATTCTTCGGGCGAATCGTGTTAAAAAGCACATTTCCGGGCTGCACAAGCCTGCAGGGCTGAAAAAACGTTGTCCATGCTTAAAAAAGCAAGGAGCTTGGTTTGGTCTTCAAACAATGTTGTTTTTTTAGTATAAAACACGCAATGACGCCCCCCGTCAAAAAATCCCTTCACTAAAAAAACCCTGGGCACTTAAGAGGGCAAAACTGACCAAAAAAAACCAAAGCGGGAATGTAGCCTGAAAAAGCATGCCAGCAAAGCGGGAAAAAAACAAGCTAAGCTCGGTTTAAACTTTAAGGCAAAAGTGGAGGTGCGGCGGCCCACAGCAAATGAGGTCAGGCAGGGGAAAATGACACGTGGGGGGACAGGGCAGCAGCCACAGCAGCAGCAGGGGTCAAAAAGTGGCACAATGACACAGTGGAGGACAGGGCAGCAGCCACAGCAGCAGAGGTCAGACAGTGGCACAATGACTTTTCGGGAGGGACAAACAGTATTAAACCACAGAGTGGCACAATCACAAGTGTAGGGGTCACAACAGCACTAGGGGTCGGGCGTGGCACTACATTCGAGGCGGCAAAAACGGGACTACCCACAGAGTGGCACAATTCTGAGAGTGGGGGGCACAACACAGCAGTATAGGTGGGGCAGGGGCCAATAAATTTCGGAGGGGAAAAACGGGAGGAACCACAGAAGGGCACAATGACTGAAGCAGAGGTCAGGGCGCAGAAGCGGGGGTTAGCAGTGGCACATTGACATTCTGGAGGGGCAAAAACAGGACTGGCCACGAGGGCACAATGACTGAAAGTGGGGGTCACAACCAGCAGCAATGGGGGTCGGGCAGTGCACAATAACATTCTGGAGGGGGCAAAACAGGAGAAGCCACAAAAGGGCACAATGACGGAGGGGAGGTCACGGGGGGCAGAGCATGGGGGTCAGGCATGGCACAATGACACAGTGTGGGGACCCCAGCAGCCACGGGGCACAGCATGAGGTCAGAAAGTGGACAATGACATTCTGGGGGCAAAACAATTGGGCCAAGAGGGGCACAATCACACAGTGAAAGGGGTCACAACAGCAGCATACGGGGGGTTCACAAACTTTTACATTCTGGAGGTGGCAAAACGTATTAGGCCACAGTGTGACACAACGACACAGTGTGGGGCACGGCGGGAGTCCAGCCAGAAATGAGGCAGAGAGTGGCAAAATGACATTTGGAGGTAGCAAAACAGGAGGAAGCCACAGAGGGCACAATACTGAACGAGTCCGGGGGCAGCAGCAAGTCGGCGGCACAAGACAAATTCTGGAGGTGGCAAAAAAAAGGAAGAGCCACAGAGTGACACAATACAAGATTTGAGGTGACGGTGGCGGGAGCAACAGCAGAGGTCAGAGAGTGGCACAAGACACATGTGATGTCCAGCAAGGGCAACAGCAGCACGCATGAGGTCATAGAGTGGCACAAGACAGGGTTGAGGGGTGGCAATACCAGTCCCTGGTAAAGAGGGTGGTAGCCAAGGGAGAAACTGGCACAGATTGTGGCACAGGGGGGGTGGGGGCATCAGAATGGGCGAGGCGGTAAGAACCCGACTACACCTAATCTTTGGTTTGGAAACCCGGGGCCGATCCACCCGATTCCTTGACAAAGGGTCAGTCGTTCCTTTTTTCCCGTACAAGGGGGGTTCTCCTGGGGTAACATGGCCCCCCCGCACTGAACACCCTTGATGCCACACACGGGGGGCAGACAGCTTCCCACGCAAACTCGGCAAGTTGGGGCCACACATCCATTTGGCTGCCCAGTATCCAGGGCTTCTAACTGGGGTGGAGCCCTGCTGTCCAAAGGCCACAACCTTTTTGGTTCAGGGACTGCCCGGGTCCGCGCTGTGCTGCTGGCGACTGCCCTCCTCACAGGGGGGTGAAGGAAGCGCCACATGACCCAACTTAGGTTACTACTGAGGAGCGGATGCCCTACCCCCCCCCTTCCCCAGCAGCCGCGGCAGATACGTGAGCGCTGAGAACCCCCCACCAGCCCTGTCAGAGGAGGACATGCCGCACATGGGCCGGCCAACGTTTAAGGGGGATTCCCTATAGTTTTTGAGTTTTTCCCCCTCTCAATAGCGGAAAAAAAGGGCTCCCTTTTGGCCCGGGGTTACGAGGGTCCAATAGGGTGGAGAGCCGAAGTCATCCCTCTCGGAGCTGACATTGGGGCGTCACAGCCAGGCAAATAAGCTGTTGCGGGCCACTCACAAGGGGACCCGGGGGCCTCCGCCTCCTTTTCCCATGTATACGCCACTGTTTGGGGGGGCATCGCCTCATCCCCCCACTCCACTACCCCTCCAGCGCTCCGCCCCCCCTCCTTACCGGGTAAAAAATCCACCATTTCACCAACAATGCTTCTCCCAATGTCCTCCCCCCTCCCCTCCTCCCTCCCCATTTCATCCCCACCGACTCATGTGGCCACAGATATTCCCCCACGTCCCAGCCCCCTGCCCAACAGATTTTTCAGCATCTGTTCCAGACATGAAGCATGGAATACTTATTCATCCCGTAGTCCGCGACTGACAAAAACGTCCCTCGTCGAATGGCTCAACAAAGGGCAAGGCACGCATGAGCTGCCACGGCTGACGAAAAGTTACACAGGGGATACTTTCTTCTCCTCGACAAAAAAAAATCGTTAATGGCCTTTCTCGTTCATACAGTCATCCAACAGTGCAGGCGGGAAATTCCAGCGGGGGAAACACGCATACAATTTGTGTTGGTGGGGCCCGTTCTGCCTCTGCAACTCGGGGGGTGTTCCGGCTTTGTCGAAGGATAAAGTGCAGCACATTTCCCTGGCAATTTCAAATGTTCTGAAAAACGGGGGAAACTTCGGGAACCTTTTCACAACCAATTGAAACGTGCGCCTGCAGGGCGCATGGGCCACCCTCCTCGGGGCAGCCGGACACCGTTCTCCCCTTGTCCGTCACCATGGTTCCGTTTGCAGTTGGCCGGGGAAAGCCACACACATTCTTTTTCTGCACCCTGGGGCAGGTTTCCCCCCCGTGTGACTTTGTTTTGCCGAGGCAAGCCAGGTGTAAACTTTGACACCGCTGTCCCCCAAACACATGGGTATGATGGAGCATACTTTTGGAGGCTGAGATGGGGGTGGTGGAGGGGAGGAGGCGACATTGGGGCAGGTGCAGCAGTTTTACAACGGGAGGAAAAGCGGGGTCCCCCTGTCCAAGTTTTTTTGGGGTGCCTGGGGAGAAAGCACATTCATCCGGTGGGCCTTAAAGGACTGTACTGGCCCTGAAAACCGTATTTACAGTCCAACTTTCCCCCTGGTGCAAACCTTTGGGGGAACAAAACCCATAAGCCAAGGACCCCACCTCTTTTCTACTATTTATGAAGTCGGTACTGGCCTTTTTTAAAATAAATTAAAGGGGTTGGAACCTCCACTCAGCCGGCACAACCATAGTTCTCGGAAAAGGTGCAAGTCCACCATTGGAAAGGGGGGGACTGCAAAAACCAAAAACTTGGACAGAGCACGGTCACTCTGCACCTTGGATGGTGGCAATACTGTTTTTCTCTTTTCAAAACGCCCGCGAACGACTGCGCGCCTAGTAGCGAGGAGGGAGGACATCGGACCGGAAAGATTCAAAGAGAAACACCCCTTCTGCAGAAGGGTGGAGCCTTTACTGGCTGCAATGGCAGCTGCCACGGGCGCTTTCTGTGCGCTGTTGTAGCGGCGGGGAGGATGGACCACCAATCGACCACGATTCCTCCCCCCACCGGATGGGGACGCTGCATGGGTTTTGACGCAGGCCCGGGGCCAACGTTAGCTCCCGGCCACGCTTCACTTTTTGCCCCCGATTCTACAAAACCCATATTCGGCTCCTCCCCTTTTTAGCAAAAAAGAACGCCCCCCCCGCCGAGTATCGGAATTTTTACCGCCAACGCTCCGCACGAGTACTACTGCCCCCACTGCCCCCCGCTAGCCCCTTGCTGCTATTTTCTTGGGGCCCGCGTTTTTTACCCATTGGCCCCTTTGGCTCCCCAACTCACCACTGCTACCTGCCCCACCCCCCGGCCACACGACCCACTTGCTTTTCTCGTGCTCCTGACGCGCAAGCAGACCCCCCCTTTTCCCCGACGATGATGAAGCCCTTGCCTCACCCGGCTCCCAAGGTGGTCGGCACCCCTCATCTATTTGTTTTCATCGTCACGCTGTCCCATCACCGGTCTTGGGATGCCGAGGCTGCCTCTCACAACATGACCTCCCATGCCACTCTCAATCTATACTTTTGCCGCCTACTGCCAAAAAGCAGGGATATTGGCCCCATTTTTTTCGCTGCCAAATACTGCTGACTGCCCTCCTCAAATTGATCATCCTCGCTATAAAGGGCGCTGAGCACAACCACTAGTAGATCTCTGGCTGAGGGGAATAGGGTGGGACAGAGGCGGGGGAACTGGGCCGCTGACCTGCTCCCGGGGGCCCTGCCAACTAAGGGTTGTGTTGGGTTCCCACCGACTCTTTTGGGGTTGTCAGATGTCATCTGGGGGGAAAGGGTACCTATCAACCAATCAAAAACCCCTTGGGTTGCTGAACAACACACGGCCGCTAGATACAGCGGCAGTTGTGGCCTCACCGAGTGACCCCTCTACACTCCCCCCTTGCTGTCGCGACCTGGGCCTTTCCAGGGAAAGTTTGTGCCACTGCCTTTTGCAGGGGCAGAGCCTCCACCTCTCTGTCTACAACGGTTTTTAAAATGTCAAACCCCTGTTTGAGAAGAAACTTTTTTAAAATAAAAAAACACCCTTTTTGACTCCAAATAAACCCCCGAAAAAAGCGGGTAACCCCTTGGGTAAAATTGCGCTCCACAAATGGGGCCAGGAAAAAAATTACTTGTTTGGTTTTAAAAACACTTTTGGTTTTTTTACTAAATGTAAAAGCACAAACAGCTTAATTAAAAATCGGACATGAATTTTGGCTTACAGGGAAAAGTAATATTTTGGGGGGTGAAAAAAACGGGTTTTTTTTTTGCAGCACACCACAAAACAAAGCTTTTAAAAACCCCTGGATTAAAATTGCCCCAAAGAATTGAGCCCACAAACTATCTTTTTAGCTTTTACAATTGCGTGTTTTCTACGCACACAAAAAAGAACAGTTGTAATTTAAACCCTTTTCTTTTGAATTTGGCTAAGGGAAAAATTAATATTTTGGCGTTGAAAAAGACTTTATTTTTGTCACCACCACAAAACAACGTAATTAAACCCCGGAGAAATTGCGCCAAAGAATTTTAGCCGCACAAAAAGAGCTTTGTACGTTTTAAAATTTTCTTTTTTCATGCCACACAAAAGAATCGTGTAATTAACCCTTTCTTGGGGGGAATAGCTCAGGAAAAATAATATATTTTGGCGTTTAAAAGAGGTTTCTTGGGGCACACACCACAAAACACGCTTATTTTAAACCCCGGATGAATTGCGCAAAGAATTGACAGCCCAAAAAAGAAGTGGTATTTGTAAAAGTAAAAACGCGTTTCTTTAATAATACAACAGAACTGGCTTTTATCCCACTTGGGAAATTTATGTATATGCACTCAGTGACCACACGGTTCAGATCCAATACCCCAAAAAAAAAGAAAAAGAAAAAAGGAACAGTCTCGAACGCTGAGACACCCACAAAATCGCTAAAAAAATCAATTCTTCAGTAAGAGCTACACCGCGGCAGCACCTTTCCCTGACATTTCAGTGAGAGGATGTAGCTCCCGGGCCCCGCCCGGGGCTTAATTTGTGCGGGGACGTCCAGAAAACCCGCTGGCTCTGATTTGGGTTTATCTCGGGACAGTCATGCAGGCTATGCCCTTCTTCCTCCCCGAGTGCTTTCCCCTGTAGCCCAGTGCCGCAGCCATTTTTATCAATCAAAAGCACACTTCTTCACCCAATCCCGCAAAGTTTGACTTTTGTTCCGAACCGAAGTTCTCCTGAAATTTTAAAAAGAATTCCACTTCGTTTAAACAATTCGCCCCCTAATTAAAATGTAATTTGCAACATGAATAGCTAAACTTACTAAGTGGAAAAAAAAAAGTAACACAGTTCTCCCTTCAGGGGATTTATAAAAAAAAGTATAAAACATAAAAAGTGTAAAAAAAAATAAAAAAAAAATAATAAAATAAAAATAATTTTTTAATAAAAAATAATTGTGCAAACATTACACACACAAAAAAAACTACATATATTAGGTATCCACATGACCTTAACCTGTAGAATTAATCTAACAAGTTATTAAGTGTGAAATGTGAATGGTGTAAAAAAAATAAAAAAAACTTTAAAAAAAAAAAAAATCTGCAATTATTTATAAGTGAACTTAGACCATTCCCCCATAAAGTACAACTTGTCTCGAATAAAACGAGGCCTCATGTGAAGTGTGGTTTTGGCATAGCGTGGTCTTTGGTTTGTCGGTCTGTGAGTGAGGCTATCTTATGGGCTTTTTCTTCTGTTTGGATGGTGTGGGAGGATCTTGTGGGCAGTTCGGGGATTGTGAATCGGTGGTTGATTTTCAGTCAGTTTTGGTTTATTGGATCGGCATGTCCTTTGGGGAGGGGGTTTCTTTTCATGCATGTCCTAACAGGAGGCTGTTGCGGCTTTTTTGTGTAAGGCCAATAAGATGGGGGATTTTATGAATTCTTTTTCGGTGTGGAAGGCTTTAAAGGGCTATAGCAGTGTTTCTCAACTCCAGTCCTCAAGACCCACCAACAGGTCATGTTTTTAGGATCTCCCACAGAAAGCACGGACAATAATTACATCACCTGTGCAATACTGAGGAAATCCTGAAAACGTGACCTGTTGGTGGGTCTTGAGGACTGGAGTTGAGAAACACTGGGCTATAGGAAATGGGGAGTGTCGCAGGAATCTGTGGCGGCCTGTTTCTTTTTTTTTTTGTTGGGGGATACAGAACATGCTGCCAGTTGGAATTCGTTGGGCTACATCTTATGAGGTTTTATTGTTCCAGGCTGCGTTTACGTTTTTTGGTGGTTTTAGAGTGTCGGAGTTGGTAGCGGGCAGCTGAGCTTTCATAGGGAAATTGCTCTGTGTTGACGTGGTGATCTCTGGGGAGGAACTGAAGTGTCGTTTATGACAATCTAAAACGGAGCAATTGGGAAAAGGTAGAACAATAATGTTGTTTAGGTTGGGTAAAAACGCTGTTTGCCTTGTTTGGTGTTTGGAACAGTTGTTTTTGGCAGTATAGCCAGCGGTCGGATCGGTTTTGTTGATTCATGAGGATTTGTGGGCCTTGTTGCAATATCAATTTAGGACTGGGCTAAAGTTTTGTTTGCGGAAATTGGGATGCCAGAAGTAGATATCGGCACCCATTCATTTCGTATTGGGGCGGCGACACAGGTCACAGCTTTGGGTTTGGATGCTGTGGTTGTAAACAGGATTGGTTGTTGAAATCGGCAAGGTTCAGCTGTTACATCTGGCCTCAGTTAATGTACTTGATTTAGTAAGTGACATGGGGAGGCTGTGTTGTTTTGGTTAGAAATGTTTTGGGTTTTTTCCAGGTACATTGGGATGTTTGGCCTAGAATTTTTGGGCCCCTCCTTTTTTT